>CAUYTI010053090.1:0-17893 GCA_963575145.1 Galago senegalensis | reverse complement strand
CAAGTAGCTGGGACCACAGGTGCCCGCCACAACGCCCGGCCATTTTTTGGTTGCAGCCGTCATTGTTGTTTGGCGGGTCCAGGCTGGGGATTCGAACCCGCCACCTTAGGTGTACGTGGCTGGCGCCTTAGCCGGTTGAGCTATAGGCGCCGAGCCCCAAGACTGGTCTTAAACTCCTGGCCTCAATCTGTCCTCCTACCTCAGCCTCCTAAATCACTGGAATTACAGGCAAGAGCCACTGCCCAGGTCTAATTTTTTAAAAATTAAGGGTTAATCTGGGTAAAAATGGTGTGTGCCTATAGTTATGGCCACTCAAGAGACTGAAGTGTTGAATTTGGTGGATCAGCTGCAAAAAAAAAAAAGAAAAGTCAGTTTTTCTTTTTCTTTTTTTGGCTGGGGCTAGGCTCAAACCCACCACCCTTGGCATATGGGGCCGGTGCCCTACTCCTTGAGTCAGAGGTGCTGCCCAGAAAGGTCAGTTTTTCCATGGACTTTAAAAAATGTTAAATTAGTAGTAGGTTACAGAGATCAAGAGTTAGATTTTAGAGAGAAAGTGTTCTTTTATTTACTTATTTATTTATTGAGACAGTCTCATTATGTCACCCTTGGTAGAGTGCTGTGAGGTCACAGCTCACAGCAACCTCAAACTCTTGGGCTTATGTGATCCTCTTGCCTCAGCCTTCCAAGTAGCTAGGACTACAGGCATTCACCACAATGCTCACCTATTTTTTTGTTGCAGTTTTCACTGTTGGTTAATAGGCCCAGTCTGGGTTTGAACCCGTCAGCCCTGGTGCATGTGGCCAGCATCCTAACCACTGAGCTACAGGTGCTGAGCCAAAAGTGTTTTTATAGACAGTCATAAAGATACCTAGGCAATATGTGAAATTAAAAAACAAAATTGTCAGGGCATGGTGGCCCATGCCTGTAATCCTAGCACTCTGGGAGGCCAAGGTAGGTGGATTGTCTGAGCTTGGGAGTTCGAGACCAGCCTGAGCAAGACCAAGATTCTGTCGCTAATAAAAGATAACTGGGGGTTGTGGCAGGTGCCTGTAGTCCCAACTACTTGGGAGGCTGAGGCAAGAGAATCACTTGACTCTAAGAATTTGAGGTTGCTGTGAGATATGATGCCATGGCACTGAACCCCAGGGCAACTGAGTCAGACTCCATTTCAAAAAAATAAAAATAAAAAGCAAAGCCATTTTTGGAAATTGTCAGTGGAGTATAAAAGACATTAGCATTTTGCTGTATAGATAAAGTTAGAAATTCTCTTCTTTTTAAAATAAAAATTATTATTATTTTTTTTTTGAGACAGAATCTTATTCTGTCACCCAGGCTGGAGTACCATGGCCTCAGCCTAGCTCACAGCAACCTCAAACTTCTAGGCTCAAATGGTCTTCTTGCCTCAGCCTTCTGAGTAGCTGGGACTACAGGTGTGCACCACCATGCCCTCCTAATTTTCTTATTTTTAGTAGGGATTGAGTCTGGTCTCAAACTCCTGACCTCAGATGATCCTCCTACCTTGGCCTCTCAGAGTACTAAAATTTCAGGTGTAAGCCACTGTGCCCAGCCTAATATTTTCTTATAAAAATAAGATATATCTTTTTTGAGACAGAGTCCTTCTCTGTTGCCCTAGCTAGAGTGAATGGAGTGGAGTCATTATAGCTCACTGTAACCTCTAATTCCTGGACTTGAGTGATCTTCCTGTCTCACCCTCCCAAGTAGCTGAGATTATAGGCATGTACCACAGTGCCTGACGAATTTTTCTATTTTTGGTAGAAATGGGATCTCCCTTTTGCTCGGGCTGGTTTCAAATTCTTGAGCTCAAGTGATCCTCCTGCCTTGACCTCCTAGAGTGCTTAGTTTATAGGCATGAGCCACTGATCCTGGCCAAGATAATCCTTTTTGAGAAATTCACAAAACATAGATAAAGCCAAAAAATTACCCACAACTACACTACTCTACATCAACCTCTTTGAGCATGTTGTAATATTTCCTTCTATTGTTTTTTTGGTGTTACTGTTAAACATAATTGGGATCATACTGTAGATTTAACAGTTTTATATTAAATTGTGGAAGGCTACCAGAAAGAGGCAGAATTTTAGGAACAGAGAGGGAAACAAAGGAAAAGAAAACTTTGGAAACTTAGGTAATTTTAGATAGTTAAGTTTTCTAGCCACGTTATATTGGTAATCTGTGATTGAACATGAGATTCCCCAAGTAGGATAGGAAGTCAAAAAGTAACTTAACGAGTGGGATATAGCCCTGGACTGTCTCAGGAAGACACTTCATAGGCCTTTTTTGTTATATCCATGATTTTCCTACATAAATTCTTGCTAACCTTGCTGTCATTCTTAACAGGGATGTTTTTGAACTAAACTTCATGAATGTCAAATTTTCCAGTGGTTATTATGACTTCTCTGTCAAAGTTGAAGGTGACCACCGTTATATTGCAAATGCCGTAGAGGTAGGCACTTTTCTTTTCATCCCCATTACCATTTTAATATATCCAAGGAAATGACAAAATAGAAGTACAGCATTAGTCATCTGGAATATAGACTGCTCTTTGCAGCCAGGCTAATATGATTATGTTCAAGGTGTAGGTTCACACTATGCTGTTTGACAGACTTAGCTAAGGTGGTAAATCAGGAATCTGGTTATAGCAAGTTTTCTTTTATTTGTAAATTATTCATTTTCCATTAAAATTTAGCATTGCTATCTTACATAAAATTTAGGAAGTAGAAAAAATAAAAATCACCCATAATGCCACAGATGCATAAATCTTAAAATGTTTTGTGTGGTAGGACTTGGTAGGTTTAGAAAAGTGCTTGATGCCAAAAAAGGCAGCAAAAAGCATCACATGATACATAGACGAGACTGTACTGAGACTATGTGGGTAAAGCACAAAGGAAAACTGGTAATTTATCATAATGAGTGGTGTTCCCGACATTTAGCTAACTCTAGTTGGATTGAAGATCCAAGTAGTTTTAAGCTTTATTTACTCTGTGGGAATGAGGTATTTCACATTAGTGCTTTTCTCAGGTACTTGAAGTTTTATTTCTTCCAGCACTGTGGCTTTTTTAAAAACCTTGTTAAACAGAAGTTTATTTAAGAATTATATATATATATGTTTAAAGGGACAGAGTCTCACTTTGTCACCCTCTGTAGAGTGCTGTAGCATCACAGCTCACAGCAACCTGCAGCTCTTGGGCTTAGGTGATTTTCTTGCCTCAGCCTACCAAGTAGCTGGGACTACAGGTGCCTGTCATAACACCTGGCTATTTTTTTGTTGCAGTTTGGCCGGGACTGGGTAAACCTGCCACCCTTGGTATATGGGGCCGGTGTCCTGCTTACTAAGCCACAGGCACTGCCCAACATGTTTTTCTATTTTCTTAAACTCAAATATGGTTGAACCTTACCTTAGGTTCCTTTCCTTGAATTAGGATCATCAGTGTGAACCCTTTGTTAAATGCCTGTTACATGAGAATCACAGTTATCCTGGGTGGAGTGCCTTGGCATCACAGCTCACAGCAACCTCCAACTCCTGGGCTTAAGAGATTCTCTTGCCTCAGCCTCTCAAGTAGCTGACACTACAGGTGCCCACCACAACGCCTGGCTATTTTTTGTTTGTAGTTGTCCTTGTTTGGCAGGCCCAGGCTGGATTTGAACCCATCAGCTCTGGTGTATGTGGCTGGTGCCTTAGCCACTTGAGCTACAGGCACTGAGCCAGAGAATCACAGACCTTAACAACCCTGTAAGATGGGTGGAGTCATCTTCACTTCATAGATGAGGCTCTAACTTGTCCCTGCATACTAGTCTAGTTAATGTGCCCTGGGGACTAGAGCTAACCTCGGAGGCTGCAGAGATGTGTATAGCTCTGGCCTTTTGGCAGTTGCCTTCTCCTTTCTCTTATACCCCTTTCCACTCTTATTTCTCAATGTTCCCACTACTGTGTCTTTGCTGCATTTGCTTAACTACATCATCATGCATTCTGCTTAATAGGGGGCTTGGAGTGGTACTTGCCTTTTCTGAAATATTAAATGTATGTTGTTTGGGACAACTATTTTCTTTACCATTCAGATGTCATTCTACTCACTTTTTTTATTAGTTTTTTTTAATCTTTTCATTTTGAAATAACTTTTATCTTAATAAATGTTGCAAAAATAGTGTATAGAATTCCCATATATAGTGTATAGAATAGTGTATAGAATTCGCTCATCTTCCTCAAATGTTAATATTTTTTCTGTCAGTACTAAGAAGTTAATATTGATACAGTACTCTGTAGGCCTTAATTTAAAGTATGCCATTTGTCCCCTTTATGTCCATTTTCTGGTCCAGGATTCAATCTAGAATCACACATAACTTTTGTTGTCATGTCCTTTGGCCTCTTCTAATTAAAGATATAGTAGAACCTCTGTAAGTTAACTACTCAAGAGACTGTCACAAACCGGTCAAGATACAGATATGGTTAACGTAAAGCTCTAGACCTCCTATGCTAGTATATACATACAGTGTACGTATGAAAATTAGGTCAACTTAAGGAGGCAGTCAGTGTAGGGAGGTAATTGGGGTTCTGTAATAATATCTTTGTCTTTCATCATCTTGACTCATTTAAAGTTCTGGCTTTGTAGATTGTCTCTATTTGGCTTTATCTGATGTTTTCTCATGATTACTTTAAAGTCATGCATGTTTTGCAATAATATTCCAGAAGTGATGATCTGTCATGCTTTGTGCAAGTATCTGATGTTGGTATAGCTCAAGGTAGTGTCTGCTAGGTGTCTCTCCTGTAAAGTTGCTGGTTTTTTGCTTTGTAGTTAAGTGTTTTGAGGGATGATACTTTGAAACTGCAAATATCCTGATCATGTTGTCTGCAGCAGTTATTAGTGTGGTATTTGCCAAATGGTGATTTTCTCCTTTACTTGTGTATCTATTAATTGGAATAAGAAATTAAACAGTCCCTTATCCTTCATTTGTTTACTTATCCAAATATCTAGAATTATAACGTATACTTTATATATTTATAGTACATTTTATTTTACCATATAGGTTATGATCCATTACTGTCTTTTTTGTGCTCATCCAGGGTTTGCCCTTTGAAGAGCCCTCAGGTTGACTCCTGTGACATTCACTTTCTTTTAATGAAAAAAGTAGGCAGCTGGAAAGTTTGACCTTTTCAAAAATAGGGCTTTACTTAAAACGGGTAGTTTAAACACTTGTATTTAAAGTGTGTCAGAGGGAAGATGTTTTCTGGAACTCTAATCTCTGCTTCATGGCTGACCTTTTGGGCAAGAGACAGCTGATGCTAGTGCATTCACTAAGACAGAGTTTGGGTAGAAACTCTTACAGTGTGTACCTCTAACCTTTCAAGTCTACATTCTTTTAATGTTAGTTTCCTTCATTAAGAGGCCTTATTTGCAGCTCAACACTTTAAAAGCAAAGGTTATTTTTCCTGAAACCTCCTTTTCTTTCCTCCTTTGAGTCTGCCTTAGATGCCAGGCTGATACTTGACCCCTTCCCTTCTTTTCACTTACACATTCTAGCCAGTTACCAAGTCCTGTTGATTCTACCTCTTATGTCTTTTCTATGGGGCTTGTTGTTCCTTTATTAGGTATTGCCGAATTGTTCTTTTGTCTGTATTCTTACTAGTATGTGGTATTATCAGTTTTTGCTGATCTGATGCATATGAAAAGGTATCTTTTTGTTTAAATGTTTCTCCTTGGTTACTAGTAAAGTTGATCATCTTTTCTTATGTTTATTGACCATTTAGGTTTTCTTTCTTATAAACTAAAATTTTTGCCCATTTTTCTTTTGGTTTGTTAGCCTTTTATTGTAGGTTTTTAGAATGATATTATACATACATACTTTTTAAGCCATAATATTTATCGCATGATTCATTATTGAAATTCTTTTGGGGGGGGGAGGGGAGACAGATGTCTCACTATGTCGTCCTGGGTAGAGTGCTGTGGTGTCACAGCTCATAGCAACCTCAAACTCTTGGGCTTATGGGATTCTCTTGGCTCACCCTCCCAAGTAGGTGAGACCACAGGTGCCTACCACAACGCCTGGCTATTTTTTCTGTGCAGTTGTCATTATTGTTTAGCAGGCCCAGGTTGGGTTCAAACCCACCTGCCTCCATGTATGTGGCCAGTGCTCTAACCACTGAGCTACAGGCACCAAGCCAACCTCAAACTTTTGGGCTCAAGCGATTCTTTTGTCTCAGTCTCCTGAGTAGCGGGGACTACAGGTACCCTCCACAATGCCCAGCTGTTTTTAGAGATAAGGTCTTGCTCCGGCTTAGGCTGGTCTCGAACCTTTGAGCTCAGGCAGTCCACCCGCCTCAGCCTCCCAGCATGCTAGGATTATAGGTGTAAGCCACTGTACCTGGCCAAATTATTGAAATTCTTAGGTGAACTGGATGTTGCAATAGCTGCCCTCTTGGGTGTAGCTGTTGGTGCTTCTTGAGATTCATGCCTGAATCTGCAGTATATCATTTAGGCAATTCATTTGATCCAGTCTGTGTGGTATTTTGTTTTATAGCCTTGACACTCCAGTTATACTTTATCTTGCGGTTGGCAGGATAGCCGTGTTTGCCACAAGTTAATATCCAAAAGTGGAAGACCTTAGAGCTGCAGCAGCAGCATAATATGTGCATCTTATTGCACTGCATTCCAAACGATGTTTCCTTTGTCATATCCCACTTCTGTGACTGAGACCAAAGAGGAGAAGTGATATATATTCTGGATACTAATCCTTAGTTATAAGGATCTTCCCCTAGACTTGCTGTATGGTATCTCTTGAGGCATAAAATTTAATTTTAATGAAATCTAATTTAAAAGTCTTTTGTGCTGGCTCGGCGCCTGTGGCTCAGGTGGCTAAGGCGCCAGCCATGTGCACCCAAGGTTTGAATCCAGCCCAGGCCCGCCAAACAACAATGATGGCTGCAAACAAAAAATAGCCAGGCATTGTAGCGGGCGCCTGTAATCCTAGCTTTGGGATGCTGAGATGCTTGAAGTCAGGAGTTTGAGACCAACTTGGGCAACATAGTGAGACCCCCATCTCTACAAAAAAAATTTTTTTAAGTTAGCCAGGCCTGGTAGTCCACACCTATAGTCCCAATTATTCAGGAGGCTAAGACAGGAGGATTGCTTGAGCTGAGAAGTTTGAAACTATAGTGAGCTATAATGACCACCATACTTCTAGCCTGGATAACAGAGCAAGACCTTAATTTAAAAAAAAAAAGTATGTAGTGTTTTTAGTATATTCACAGACTTGTGCAACCATTACCACAATGTAATTCCAGAATGTTTTTAATCACCCTAAAAAGCATCCCTACATCTATTTTTTTTTTTTTTTTTTTTGAGACAGAACCTCAAGCTGTCACCTTGGGTAGAGTGCTATGGCATCACAACTCACAGCAACCTCCAACTCCTGTCCTCCTGGCCCTGGGATCTACTAATCTAATTTCTGTCTCTGTTGTTTGCCTTTTTGGGACATTTCATATAAGTAGTGTCATAAGTCACCTTTTGTGTCTGGCCTTTTTTCCACTTAACATATTTTTAAGTGTCCTCTGTGTTGTTGTGTGTATCAGTATTTTATTCCTTTTTACAGCTGAATAATTGTTTATCATTTATCAGCTAATGGACATTGGAGGGTTTCTACTCTTTGGTTCTTGTAAATAATGCTGGTATGAACATTCGTGTCTAAGTTTTTATTTGAACACCTATTGTCAATTCTTCAAGGTATATTCTTAGGAATAGAATTACTGGGTCATATGGTAACTCTTTGTTTTAACTTTCTGAGAAACAAGTTTTCAAAGCAGTTGTACCACTTTATATTCCAGCTGGCAGTGTTTAAGGGTTCCCATTTCTCTGTATTCTCACCAACACTTATTACCTGGCTTTTGGCTATGGCCATCCTAGTGGCTGTAAAGTGGTATCTCGTTGTGGTTTTGATTTGCATTTTCCTAATGGCTAATGATGTCGAGCATCTTTTCCTGTGTTGTATGGTCATTTGCATATCTTCTTTGGAAACACGTCTATTCAAATCGTTTGCCTATTAAAAATGAGGATTTTTTTTTTTTTGGTCTTTTTATTTCTTTCTTTCCAATCTATATACCTCTTATTTCCCTTTATTTACCTCTTTAGATTATTGACTTCTTATGTTTTCTGGTTACAAGTTCCTTATTAGGTCAGTATATAACGTGAGAATATATTATATGAGAATATAATAGTTTCTCGTAGTCTGTGGGTTGTATTTTCCCTTTCATGAAAGTTGTCTTTTTGCAGCATAAAGGTTTTAATTTTGATGAAGTCCATTTTTTTGTTATTGTGGTTGCTTGTGATTTAAGTGTCATATCTAGGAAACCATTGCCTAATCCAAGGTCATGAAGATTGACTACTATGTTTTCTTAGAAGAATTTTATGGGTTTTGGTCTTACATTTAGTTTTCTGATTCGTTTTGAGTTATTTTTTGTGTATGGTTTGAGGTGGGGTTCCAACCTCCTTTTGAGACAGAGTCTCACTATGTTGCCCTCGGTATAGTGCGGTGGCATCACAGCTCACAGCAACCTCCAACTCTTGGGCTTAAGTAATTCTCTTGCCTCAGCCTCCTGAGTAGCTGGGACTATAGGCTCCCACCACAATGCCTGGCTACCAACCTCCTTTTGCACGTGGATATCTAGTTGTCCTAGATCTATTTGTTGAAAAGACTGATCTTTTCCCATTGAATTATCTTGGCACATCCTTGTCAGAAATCAATTGACCATAAATGTAAGGGTTAATTTTTGGATTCTATTCTATAAATCTGTATTTTTGTCCTTAAGCCAATATCACCCTGTCTTGATTACTGTAACAGCTTGGCTTTTTGTAACATCAGATCTGGTGTTTGTCCAAGTGTTTTCTGTGGCTATTGGAAAAATGATCTAAGTACAAAATAGCAGAAATGGCTAATCGCTGTTGTTCATGCAATGATAATAAGCCCCTATTGAGGCCATTTGCTGTCCTTTTCCTTCCTGGTGAGGGAGTAAACATTACAAAATCTCCTCTCACTCTCTTCACGTCATTTGAGGGGTGTGTGTGTGTAAGAGAGAGAAAGGGTTGGTTCTGACCTCTGCAATTATATGCAGCTTTACTTTGTAATTTCAGTAATAGTTACATTAGAGCCTTGGAGCAGGTCAGCGGGTCCTGTGTGCTCTCCCTAGAGATGCTCTACATTGGTCAGAGTGCATTAACAGTGGTTTGGTGTAGAAGGCCTATAATAGCACTCATTGACATTGGACTGGCTGTCAGGGAAAGCATGGGTTTTGGAAGCTTTCATTAGCATTAATTGCCCCTAATGCACCATCATTTTTGACACTAATAAGCTAAACAGGGAGGTTATTACTCCCAGCAGAAAGACAGCATTTCCTGACATTAAAACATTTTTTGAGATGGATATGGCATGTGGTACAGGCAAAGAAAAGAAATAGCACAATCCAATGTAAAGCAGGCTTAGCTGCATTTAAAGTGCAGAAACAAGTCCCTTTCCTTTTATAAAAACTAATCCACAGTGTTGGTTTGAAGGGAGAAGCAGCTAATCAACAGGGATCTTACACTGAACTCTTTAAAACAGGGCTTTGAAAAAATTTATGATGATTTTTATTTCTAAATTTGTTTTAAAAGAGTAACATAAAAATGCTTTTGAGTGTTTCCAGAGATCCCTTTGTTTTAAGATTTTAGGAGCAGAAGGATTTGTTTTAAACTCTTCCTTATTTAAGAACAGCCCTGTGGTGTTTCTTTGTAGCGAAGAAAGCTATAACTTAAGGAACCTTTTAAAATTAGGGCAGAGAGCAAAGCAAAATGACTCAAGTTCACTATCATTTGCCCTTTGCTCACTCTTATGTGTCTGTGTTGTCTGGGAATGCTCATGAGGGCTTCAGAACAAACACGCAGCTGGTATTACTGCCAAAAGTTTATAGTCAGGATTCTAAGCAAAACCTGAAATTTGATGGCTCCTTTATCATTATAATTAAGATACATTGAGGAGCCTTACACAGTTCCTTAAACCTCTGGTCATGTGTAGCTATCTGCTGAAGGGAAGAGTGATTATTTTTAAAATCTTATTTATTGGGTGATATGTTTTGTTTTTGGAGACAGTCTTACTCTGTTGCCCTGGGCAGAGTGCCGTGGCGTCATCCTAAAGCACAGGAACCTCAAACGCTTGGGCTTAAGTCCTCTTGCCTCAGCCTCCTGAGTACCTGGGATTATAGGCACCTGCCACAGTGCCCAGCTAGTTTTTCTCTTTTTAGTAGAGATGGTCTACTCTCGCTCAGGCTGGTCTTGAACTCCTTAGCTGAGGTGATCCACCTGCCTTGGCCTCCCAGAGTGCTCGGATTACAGATGAGCTATCTTGTCTGGCCTGGGTTAGAACTCCAAGGTTAATGCTGTCTGGTTTGTTTCTTTTTTTTGAGACAGAGTCTCACTTGGTCACCGTTGGTAGAGTGCTATGGCATCGTAGCTCACAGCAACCTCAAACTCTTAGGTTCAAGTGATCCTCTTGCCTTAGCCTCCCAAGTATCTGGGACTACAGGTGCCTACCACAATGCCTGGCTATTTTTTAGAGACAGGGGTCTTGCTCTGGCTTAAGCTGGCCTCAAACCTGTGAGCTCAGGCAATCCACTTGCCTTGGCCTCCCAAGTTCTGGGAGGTTAATACTGCCAAGACCTCAAGGTTAATACTGTCTTAATTCGGCTCGGTGCCTGTGGCTCAAGTGGCTAAGGCGCCAGCCACATACACCTAAGGGGGCGGGTTCGAATCCCCAGCCCGGGCCCGCCAAACAGCAATGATGGCTGCAACCAAAAAATGGCCAGGCGTTGTGGCAGGCGCCTGTAGTCCCAGCTACTTGGGAGGCTGAGGCAGGAGACTCGCTTGAGCCCAGGAGTTGGAGGTTGCTGTGAGTGTGATGCCACGGTGCTCTACCCAGGGGGACAGCTTGAGGCTCCGTCTCAAAAAAATAAATAAAATCAAATAAAAACCAACAAATCTTCCTGAAAGCATATGACATGAGCTCTTGAGGGACAGGAAAGAAGTATGGGATGGAGTCCTCCATGAGCACTTAAGAAATAAAATACTCAGAGCAGTGGATGATGGGGATGAACTGGGAAATAAGACAGTGAGGGCCTTTGGTCAAAAGTGGGATACTTTTCTGGGGTTCCCCAAGGAAATTATTGCAAACTATGATTCCCACTTGTCCATATGGCCTTCCCCATGCCACAATAAAAAATTAGTGTGATTCAGGCTCGGTGCCCGTAGCACAGTGGTTACGGTGCCAGCCATATACACCTAAGGTGGCAGGTTTGAACCCGGTCCACCAGCTAAACAACAATGACAACTTCAACCAAAAATAGCCTTGCATTGTGGTAGGTGCCTGTAGTCCCAACTACTTCAAAGGCTGAGACAAGAGAATTGGTTAAGCCTAAATGTTTGAGGTTGCTCTGAGCTGTGATGCCAAAGCACTCTAGCAAGGGTGACATAGTGAGACTCTGTCTCAAAAAGAAAAAATTAGTGATTCAGGGCCCGGTGCTCATGCCTATAATCCTGGTACTCTGGGAGGCCAAGGTGGGTGGATTGCCTGAGCTCACAGGTTCAAGACCAGCCTGAGCTAATGGGTTTAAGACCAACCTAAGCTACAGCATCTCTAAAAATAGCTGGGTGTTATGACAGGTGCCTATAGTCCCAGCTACTTAGGAGGCTGAGGCAAGAAAATCCCTTGAGCCCTGAAGTTTAAAGTTGCTGTGAGCTATGACACCACAGTACTCTACCAAGAGCAACAAAGTGACACTCTGTCTCAAAAAAAAAAATTAGTGACTCCTTGAAAATCATCAGCAGCTCTGCATATATAAGCAGACAATCTGTATTTGATGAACTTAAGAATTTATATCAAAAAAATAATAATTACTTTAACACCTCCTTTCTGAAGCCTATACATGTGTGGCAATTTAGTGGCCTGCCTAAAGGCAACATCCTTAGACTATTTATAAGAGACCTTCACAAGCCCTACAAGTGCCCACCTGTTTACTCCAGCCACAGCTTTTCTCCAGAACCCCCACCTCCTTCCCTCTTATCATCACACTGCAGTCCCATAAGCTGCCTGCCTGTCCCTCTTGTCCACACACCTCCCCGGGGCTCACCCAGAGGCTGCTCCACCCACCAGGCACCCTGGGCTGCTGCTTCCCCTGTTGCCCTCTAGAAGGTCCTAATTAGCCCCTCCAACCTGCACTCTCACCAACCCTGCACTGGACACCTGCCAGTACCCTTGGCACATGGAGGTGATTATGATCACCTGTTCATCTATCTCGCCCCAAACACACTGTGGACCCTGTGGGGTTAGTGTTTATTTAACTCACTGTGGTGGTTCAAAGTAAACACTTAACAATGGCCTGGTCTCCAAAAGCATGTGCACGTATTCATAAGTATTTACTTTCAATTTTACTGATATAAAAGACACATAGTGCACAATGTCAAAAATATATACAATATAATAGTAATAAAAATATAATACATAGTAATATTAAGTATATAGGACATAGTATATAAAGTACATAGTAATATTAATAAAATATACACTCTTTATTGTAAATTCCACATAGCCAACTGATTCTCCCAGAATGCTTTCATGGTCTTTTGTTTTCTTCTTCTTCTCATCTAACTCTTCCATCTGTAGCTAACGTATAGATAAAACTGACAAATGAGGAAATGCTGGCTGCTATTTTCATTCACTTTAAGGAGGAAAGCAAAAGCCAAACAAGGAAGATAGAGGTCAAACATGGTATGAACAACTTTTCTGCTGAATTGGACACTAGTTTTCAAACACCAGAAGAATACTTACTCAATTTGGGGGTACTAGTCACAACGGAATGGCTGAAGTCACAAAACACTTTTAGTTTAAACTGCAATGCTAACATTTTTCTCTATCACTCTCTTAGACAATGAACAAAGCAATAAACCAAGCCCTGACTTGTAGTGTCTGCTGGAGTCCATGGAGTAAATGCTCCCACCATGGCTGACATCAAGCCCCAACATGACGTCTCTGGGTGCAAACACAGGTGGGAAGAAATGAGCCATGGTACATACTGTATGCTATCTCTACCACTCAGACATGGGGCATGGGGAGCCAGCAACACTACAATAGCAAGTAAGGGATGAGTTTTAAGTATTTATTACCTTTGTCTTTACTATAATTTATTTAATTATAATGATGGCTGTATTTAACAACCAACTTGGAAAATTCCTTAAAAATGTAATGACAGGGTACCAGCTGGCTCACGACTACATTCCCGGTGTTTAGGACAAAAAAGATGCTCACTGTACTTTGTGGAAACAAAGTACAATCCTGCAGTTATCTCACACCTGAGGGTCTACTACTCCAAAGTCCTATAACTGGGAATTTTCTTTCTTTGGGTGGGGGGACAGAATCTCACTATGTCGCCCTCAGTAGAGTACTGTGGCATCACAGCAACCTCAAACTCCTGGGCTTAAGCGATTCTCTTGCCTCAGCCTCCCAAGTAGCTGGGACTACAGGCTCCTGCCACAACACCTGGCTATTTTCTTGTTGCAGTTGTCATTGTTGTTTAGCTGACCTGGGTCAGTTCGAACCTGCCAACCCCAGTGTATGTGGCTGGCGCTATAACCACTGTGCTACAGGCATAGAGCCTGGGAATTCTCAAAGCTAAAGAAAATAGTAGAGTCTTCCATATAACACATTTAAACGGGGACGGAGTCTTTTTAATACTTAGTATAAGCTCAAATATAAAATATCTTCTTTGATAAATTCTCCCTGAGATATTTTTTTCCACAAAAACACTTCAGTATCTGGGAGGTGAATTTTAAATCCTTCAACAGTCTGATTAAGTTTAGCACCCTGGGTGGCATTAGTCACAGGGTGTTCCTTAAAGCTCTTGAATCCCTGCCCCCGGTCTGGAAAGAACAAAGCCCAAAAAGTACCTCAGGCCAGAGGGCTTGAGTGCTGGTAAGGAACCTCTGGGAATGCACCGCTCCTGGGTCTCCTCTAGCTCAGGCAGGTCCTCCTCCTTGATTCTCTCTCTGTTGACAATGACACTGCCACCCTCTCTTCACTACCTCCCCTCTCCCAGTTCCCTGTGAGTCTTCCCTGCACTCCCCTAGGCTGCCTTTGGCCCAATATTCTTAATGCTGCCTGCTGTGGTTATTAATGTCTCCAGATTCCACATCAGATGACCTGCCTGCACATCTCTATCGGCTAGCGTTCAGACAAGACCTTGCACATCACTATCTGCTATCCTCCAGGCCAGACCACCTTTGGATTCAGCTGCAAAGCTGTCGCCTAAACCTCTGACAGATACCAGCATCTCTCTAAGCATGCAGGGAGAGACACCACACGCATCAAGCAGGATTTGGTGGAACTTTACCTTCCACAGATTGGAATCTAAATAGAAGGGAGAAGAAATATTTCATTTTCCCAAGCACAAAATTAAAGCTGAATTTGCTTCTTCAGATTCTGCATGATGCTATCCACCCCCAGAAGGCAGCACATGGGACTCCTCCTTCTCTTCACCCTTCTAAGGCAGTACCTGCCCAAGACCCCCCTCTATGCCTCTGGGGGTCATGTCCCGTTCCCATCTCTGATCACTGCTCAATCCTCATTACCCTCAGGTGGACACCACTCCCAACTGCTTGCTATGCCCTTCCTGGCCATTGGCCATCCTCCCCAGGCACTTCCACATTGTGTCACTTTCTTACTGAAGAACCCTATCTCAGGGCTCCCTATCAGATCCTAAGAGAATATTCTTAGTCCTAGGAAACAGACACTGATGGAATTAGAAATCACAGGGAACACTGTCTTTTAGCTTACTCACAAATGGTTCTGGAAAAACAAAAGTCAAAAAACTACGAAACAGGGCCAGGCACAGTGGCTCAAGCCTGTAATCCTAGTGCTCTGGGAGGCAGAGGTGGGTGGGATGCCTGAGCTCACAGGTTCAAGACAGTCTGAGCCAGAGTGAGACCACGTCTCTAACAATAGCCAGGTGTTGTAGGGGGCGCCTGTGGCCCCAGCTACTCGGAGAATTGCTTGAGCCCAAGAGTTTGAGGTTGCTGTGACCTATAATACCACAGTACTCTACTGAGGGCAACATAGTGAGACTCTGTCTCCAAAAAACAACCTATGAAACAGTAAATGGGGCAAAATGCAAACCACTGGTGACTCCAGGTGAAAAGTAAACAAGAATACTTTGCACCATTCTCATACTTTTCTGGAATAATACCAAAATAAAGCTACACCCCTCCCCCCCAAATAAGAAAAATCCAAACCTCACCTTAGCATCAAACTCCAACAATGAACAGCCCTTCTTATTAATCACTCCAGCCAGGCTGGTCTGTGATGGCTCTATCTCTGACACCTTGTTTTCTGTCCCTCTGCAAGACTCAGGATTTCCCCTGCCCCTCCCGTCAACACACTTCCTTCACTGCCCCGAGAACCAGTTCCTGACTCACTTCTTCCAGGAGTATAAGGAAAGAAAGGAACTAACATTCATTGACCATCTGCTATCAGGCAGGAACTATGCTCAGCACTTACTGTACATTATCTCATCTAATTCTGCAAACACTTCTGGAAGGGAAGTATTAGCCTGAGACTTAGAGAGATTAAGACACTGGTCCAAAATTACCCAGCCACTAAGTACAGAGTTGGAAAGGAGATGCAGGTAGCCTCTGCCATCCACAGCGCTGACCCGCACCTCAGGGTTCCCTGACGTCTTCCCAGATGACACACACAGATCACTCGATGTACACAGCATGTTCTGCACCAGGTCCTATTCTAAATTCAAGGGGTCTGTGAGAGAATAAGACAGATCCAGTTTCTGACCTCATTAATCTCCCATTTTAGCAAGAGGAAACAGACAATAAAAGATGTATTTATCACACAGTTATATAGTACTTATTCCACACCAGATGTTAAGCATTTTATAAATATGAATTCATTTAGTCCTCATAAAGACTCATTTTTAATAGTTAAGTATTATTCTTACAAATAAGGAAACTAAGATCGAGGGGATTAAAAATCTCCCCTGGAATCACACCAGTAGCAAGTGGGGAAGCTGAGACTTAACCCAGGCAGTTTGGCTCCAGCACCCAGGTTCTGATACCTCTCAATAAGCATAAGCAAGTGACCTAGCATGGGCGAGTGCTCCGGAAAGATAGAAAAAAGAAATCAGTGTAAAATGATCAGGAGCACTTGGGGGAAGGAGACATCCTGAAATTTTCAACTGGGTGGGATGAGAATTCAGAGAAGGTGACATCTGGGCAAAGACAAGCAGGGGCTAAGGGAGTTAACCACGCCAACTACGTTGTAGGAAGAGTGTTCCAGGGAGAGGGAAAGCCTGCAAAAGGCCCAGAGGCAGGGCCTGCCTGGAGTGTGGGAGAGACAGAGAAGCCTGGGCAGAGGAGGGGACATAACCACTGCCTTTTGTGCAGCAGAAAGCTCAGGTGCCATTAGGACCTGATCCATCAGCTGCTCTTATATTAATCTTCATTTCCAAAGTGAACCGTGAACTCAGAACAGAGCCTGTGGCCTCTACTCTCTTTGCATGTCCCTGGCACTGCTAAGTTGGTTTGCTGCATCTATCTTCCTTGCTTATGGATTCCACAAACTACAAGGTGCAGGAGGATGAGCAGGTCCTGCCAGAGCAGCTTCTGACCCCTCTTCCCAGGGGTCCTCTGCACCAATGGTGGGCAGTAAGATCGGTCCGCATTAGGGCAACATCAGGAAGTACATGGTACATGTATCTTATTGCAAAGCACATCTGCCCTATTTTAGACTCAAATGTGACTCCAGTATCCCACTTCAAACTCGTTGGTAGCCAACATCCCTCTACCTGACATGGCACTACCACATCACTCTGGAGCAGAATCAAAGCTTTCTAATCTAGAATGGGACCCAGGGAGTGCAGAGGCAACTAGCATCTTCACCCTCCTTATGACAAAAACACCCCTCCCAGACCCTGTACAGAGTCTCTTAACTCTGGGACTCCAGAAGTCCTGGATCACAAGAATGAGCTCCTAAGAGGTCAGTAACAACTGAACACAGTGAAGGGCCCTAATCACATCTACACAGGCTTAAGGCAAAGACTCAGCATTCGGTTAAGTCACAGAGAATCTAGCTAGATGCAAGTCACCCCACTTCACAACAAGGAAAGCACCTCTCGCTACTCCTATCTATCAAGTGCAGAATGTTCAGATTCATTCCCACAGTTCCCACTGACCTCTGCAAGTGACTCATAGGAATTAAGGAATATGCATCAGACACTTTTCTATTCCCAATTTCAGTCTTCACAGTAGAAAAATCCATTTTGGCCCTAAGTCAGAAATGTAGGATATTTTTTTCCTCACATTTTATTTGTAAAATAAATTACTCTAATTTAATTCCACTTTTTATTTTCCAAAAGCAGTCTAGAAAAACATCTTCTCTTATAGAAGAATCATCTTCCATAGGCTGAGATGATGTAGAGAGAGGAAAAGCTAGGAGAGGGAACATGTTTGTAACAATAACTGAGATCTCAGGTGCTACTATTAGATTTAGATGAATCTCTCAAGGAGGTGGCAGAGAATTAGCAGGAACTACGTGAAGAAAAACACTGTCGAAGCAGGTGGACTGCTTGAGCTCAAGAGTTTAAGACCAGCCAGAGCAAGAGCAAGATTCCCATCTCTAAAGACAGCCAAGTACTGTGGCAGGAGCCTACAGTCCCAGCTACTTGGGAGGCTGAGGCAAGAGAATCACTTAAGCTCAAGAGTTTGAGGTTGCTGTGAGCTGTGACACCACAGCACTCTACCAAGGGCAAAAAAGTGAGACTCTGCCTCAAACAAAAATTTTAAAAAAGAAAAACACAGTC
>CAUYTI010053088.1:0-60087 GCA_963575145.1 Galago senegalensis | reverse complement strand
TGAGATGGAGCCTCAAGCTGTCCTCCTGAGTAGAGTGCTGTAGCATCACAGCTCACAGCAACCTCCAACTCCTGGGCTCAAGCAAGTCTCCTGCCTCCACCTCCCAAGTAGCTGGGACCACAGGCGCCCGCCACAATGCCCAGCTATTTTTTGGTTGCAGCCATCATTGTTGTTTGGCAGGCCCGGGCTGGATTTGAACCTGCCACCTTAGATGTATGTGGCTGTCGCCTTAGCCACTTGAGCCACAGGTGCCGAGCCATGAATCTTATTTTAATAGGAAGATACAGACTATGAAAAGTATTAACTAAAATACAGCACATTGCACAGTGATAGCATTATGGAGTAAATTAGGGAGAATAATTAATTGGCTTGTAATTCAGTGGAATACATGACCAGGAAAAGTTGAAGACTGGCTAGTTACTATTGTCTAAGATTCTACCATTCATGATTTAATACATACATATTCCTTTACCTCACAAGATTCCCTCTGAAGAAAGAGCTTGGTAGAAAGTACACTGGGACAGGAGACAAGATATCAAGATTTGAATCTTTAGCTGCTCTTCACATATTTGTTTTTCCCTCTCTCTGGATCTTGTCATCTAGCTCCCCTGGCCTACAATAGCATCTAAGAGATCATAACTCAAGATTCTCTTCTCCAGATTATACTCCCAGACTTCTGGGCTTTCTACATACCACTGGCTTCCAAAAAATCAGCATATACAATTATAAATTCACTATCTTACCCATTTGCCACTTGACACACTTAACTATTTTCCTGAATTTCCAATTTTGTTTAATGGCACCAGAGTTAAGCTTACTAATATGATCTCCATGTTGGACTTAGATGCCAGATGGACTTTCAGTGGTGGCTTTAGCCAGATTGGCATTGGTGAGTAGAAATTCACCTTGCTGAGACAATTCAGGTGAGTTCTTTCCAGGATGCCAGTTGATTTGTGAGCTCATTAGGCAATCACAGGGGCATCCTAGCCACCTGATTATTAAAATCCTTCTCTACAAAAATCAACTTTTGGTGAACATCTACATGGAACACATGTATCTTTAGTTTTTCTTTTCTGCCCATTTGAGTGACCTATTCATATACCAATTTTTTTGTCACCAATTTTCTAATCCTATTTCTTCCAAGCTCTGGAGTATACAGACAAACTATTGAACACAGCACATAAATTGGTACATACTCAGATGTTTCGTCATTTTTCCTTTTAATCAAAGTAAACACCAAGTATACTGTTCAAGTTCCTCTGTCCATCAGAAAGAATTTCCTTCACCACTGTCCTTCAGGAATATCCCAGAGAGAGTCTAGAGTGCTGCAACTATCCTCTTTATCCTGATACTTGCATCTCATGAAAAACCTTTCCTATTCTTTCCTCTGTCATCTAATTGTAGGGAACTCCCCAGAGAGCTTGGATGCAGGCTGAAGGAGAGAAGGCAGAGTAGTAGGGGTGAGGACCATGGGCATTCAAGAGACTTCTTCATGTAATTTGTACCTTCAGGGCCTGCTCGGGCCTGATCATGATTCAGGACAAGTGGCACCACCACCTGCCACCTTAGGCCTGGTGGTGGTAATGCTGCAATGACGGGAGGAACCAGCTTGCTGGAAGGGCATGGGTAGGGGGAGACACTGGCACCTTGCTGTCTCCTCCTTGTGCATGTCTGGCTGGTCAATTTCATGGGTGGTGCCATGCTATCTCCTCATGTGAGTATCCAGGGCCTGAGAGTTCTGGCACCTTGCTGTTGATTGGACAACTGACTATAACTGATGAAGACTGACACCCTGAAAGTCAACATTGAGTTCAGGGCAAAACAACCCCTTGCTACTATATAAACCCCTGAGCAGAGAGCCTGAGGACAGAGGAGGGAGCAGGACAGCTTGTTCCCCTCTTGGGTTCTCTCTGCCAGGAGCTTTTTTTTTTTTTTTTTGTAAGTGGTAATTTTTGATTCTGTGAATAAACCCGGTCCTACCACTGATCCTGTGGTCTGTGGATTCATTGTTTGAATCATGGAAACCAAGAACCTGAAACACAGGTATAAATCACACATATAGCACTTCAATTTGATGATGGAGTACTGCTGTGCATGCCCAATTTTATGGCGTGGTGGGTCAGATCAGGTTGCATGGCAAGTTGGTGGCCCATGTTGAAGAGGTCAATCTCTACTAAGTCCTACAGGCAGGCCAAGAGTTATCTTTCAAAAGGAGAACATCTCTGTGGATAGCATAAGCCCTTACTTTAAAATTCTAGTCTGTGCTTCATTTTACCTGCCAAATGGCATTTCTGTTTGCTACTGATGATTCAAGGTTGATTCTGCAGGATTATATGGCCTAAGGGGCAGAGAAACTTGCATAGCCAGACAGACCTGTTACAGGGGCCATCTCTTGTTCTGAATCCTGTTCAAGACTAGCAGCTTTTTGGGTCATTTGGTAAATGAACCAGAATAACATACCCAGATAAGACATATGTTACCTCTAAAATCCAAAGTGACAAGATAGGCAGTGTGTCTCTTTTTTGGTTGTAGGAGGGGGCAAATGCCCAAATGTATCCTTTACCTTATGATATCTCAGCATGACCCCTATCACCGGACTCCTAGAAATTTCACTGAAGAAGTCCCCTGAGAATTAGTTGAATTTATTTCCCACCCTGTGACACATAACTGTCTTATAAATAAATTAGTTACTACTCCTTGCTCACTATTATCAATTAACCAAATGCCATCAGTGTAATGGACTAGTGTAATATCTCGGGGAAGGGAAAAGCAAGTTAAATTATAACATAGGCTTGGGAGCTGACATATCTCTGATGCAGGACAGTGAAAGTGTATTGCTGGCCGGCCTTGCCAGCTGAAAGCAAATTGCTTCTAATGGACAGGTATGAAGAAAAAGGCATCTTCCAAATCACTAGCCACATGGCAGATACAGGAGACATGTTAATTTGTTCAAGCAGGGAAACCACATCTGGCACAGCAGCTGCAATGAGAGTAGCCTGCTGGTTAACTTTATGATAATCCACTGTCATTCTCCATGTTTCATCTGTTTCTGCACCGGCCAAGTCCAAGTGTTCAATGGGGATGTGGTCAGATCACCACCCACCCTTGCATATTTCAAGTCCCTGATGATGGTGGTAATCTTTAAATTCCTCAAGGAATGCTATATTGCTTTTGGTTTACTATTTTTTTAGGTAGAGGTAGTTTTTAGTGGCTTCCACTTGTCCTTTTCCACCATAAGAGCACTCATTCCATTGTCAGGGCACAATGTGGTAATTCTGCTAGATGCTAAGTATGACTATTGTAATTATGCATTTGAGAACTGAGAAAATACCATAGGATTTGTGTAGGAATTCACTAGACCCACTGTGAGAGGGACTTAAGCTAAAACTCTATTAATGACCTGACTTCCAGAAGGCTCTACTTTGGCTCTTGGGCCATAGTGATGTTTTGGGTCTCCTGAAATTAGAGTCAGTTCAGAGCCAGTGTCTAATAGTCCCCCACAAAATGTCTAATTATTTTCTTTTCCCTAATGTGTAGTTATCATGGTTAATGACTATGGAAAACTGAGGAAAACTGAGAGAAATGTTAAGAATATAAATTTTTGGTGGTGTCTGGTAGTATCCTTCTTCAAGGGGACCTGGTTTCCCCTTCAAACTGACTTAAGTCTGAGAATCAATAGCAGGATGATGATTCATGTTAGACCACTGTTCACTTAACCTAGAACTCTTCTGCTTCTATCAAATTAGACTTTAGTAGACTTTTTGTCTATTTCACTTCTAGAAGCATCATAATTAGCCAATGATATAGTCTTGTGTGAGTTATGCTATTCTAATTGTTGCTTTGATGGTGCTGTCCATTATGGTGACCATGTCCACCTTACCTTTGGTGATTGAGTGCTGCCACTTGGCCTCTACTACTTTGGGATCTAGTTCTTTTAATTTTTCAATTAAGTAACTATAGTTCCTTGACAGATCTGGCCTACCAAGAAGAGTACCTATAGAGCCCTTATTGGTGAATGTATGTCCTCTGGACCCTGCCAATGTGGGCAAGAAGGTTTTAAGTGACAAATCCACTTAAACATTTTAATAATCTAAACCTTTGAGTCCCTTCCTATACATAAAACCAAGGCATACCTGGCATTTTAAGTTTCTCATGATAGGTCATCTTTTGGTCCATGCTTGAGCTCCAACCCATCAACAAACCTGTTAGAGTTCTTTTGAACTCCCTGAGCTGCAACATTATCTGCAGAATCTCTGCTTATGAACCCATATCAATAAATTCAACTTAATCCAACTTTTATTTTCCTTCTACCATTATTCCATACCACAAGAATCCATTACCATACAGATTCCAAGATTTTCTGTCTATATACATTGGAAACATCAAGGAGTTTTTTTGAAGTGTAACTCATTTCCTTATGGGTCACACTCTGTACCCCACTTGATAAGATAGAGGCTTGATGAGACTTAAGTCTGGTCCTAGTTCTAGAAGCTAAGTGGAGTGTTGGAAGTGGTTCCAGAGAAGATGCAACTTATCTTGCATGATGACTGCCTCATGCAAGTCTGCTTCCAATGGAAGCAATTCAATGTTAATGTTAATCAATTCAATTCAATGTTAATCTCAGACAGTAACGGAAAGGACAATACCATTGTGTGCAAAGAGGTTGATACTACTGGGGTGAGTGTGCCACTGTCACCAAGCACTTGGGCTGTGCAAGCCAATTCCTCTGAGACTGGGACAACTTTTTCATTGGTAAATAATACTCACTACAACTTAGGTGTTAAATGTCTCCAGCTTTATTATGATTTTCACACATGTCCCCACCCCAACTTTTAGAAGTCCATTCTTTCCGCATCAACGTCCTTGCTTTAACAATAGACATCCTGTGAGTCTGAGTTCAACTTGGGCTTGCTGCAGCCAGTCATGAGATGAACTTCTGCATTTGATTTTCAGCAACATCAGCTTTTCAGTTATAGGAGATAAAGTTAATTACAAGTGGTAAGAGATATAACTTGTAGGATGAGTTTTAGTGAAGAATTCTATAAGAAACAAGGTATGGGGAAAGGCTAGAATAATAACACTGATTAAATTCTATAGCAATAAAGTGTGAGGAAAGAGCTGTCCCACTTCACAGCTACAGACAGCACTGCTTTGGTGTTTTAAGTAGGGTGACCATCTCTAGGGCCCTTAAGTAGACAAAAAGGGGACTTTATTAACGTCAACTTAAAAAAAGGATAATGGGAAGTGGAGTGAGAAGGAAAAAATAGGAATCCACTGGCCAAAATTAGGAACACTTTATTTGAACACAAGAAATATCATTGATACTCACCATACTTTAGTTTTAGGGAACTTAGGCAAGGTTAATAGTAGAAAATCCATATATTCTCTTTGAAATCAAGCAAATCTAGGTCCACAAGCCAGATTTTCCAGTTACTACTGTGTAATATGAGAAAGTCACATATCCTAGTATTAGTTCTTTCAAATGTTTAATGTACTAAACTATTAGAGTTATTGTGAATATCACATTAAAAAATGTACAAAGTAGATCTATGACACAATTGATGTAGAATTGTATATACCCCAAAACTGATGTCAGTAATATTAACAATATGGACATCAATGAGGTGCTTCTTTATCATACATCCCTGTAGGGGGAGAAGGAATATGATTTTGACATCATTTGAGACTATTTGAAGAAGGTCTTTAAAGAAAATATATTAATTTGATTTATTAACTATTTTAGTGACACTTCACATAATAAGAAGGGAAAGACTACAGAAGAAAATATTAACCATCCACCTCCTATACTATTGCCACTGCACTTTGATGGCTGGTGTATTTATTCAGTAGACTCTTGGAAAAGGTCAATTTCATAGTCTGTCTAGACATACATCAGCATTAACTGTCTTGTTTGCATTATCTGGGAATTTGGCTGAGAATTTTTCCAGAGTACATCATTTGTATAAATAGTACATACTTTCACCAATTTTTAATCCAAGGAAAAGAAGTTGCATTTTTTTTTAATTTTTCAATGGTGTACTAGTTAATAGGAGAGAAGATTTAGAATATCTTCTTTATATATAAGTTTTCATGGTAAATTATCTTTTTGTATAAGGTGGTATTTAAGTTGTGGCAAAAATTCCTTCATTGGTTTTTAACTTCTCCTAATGTTGAAAAATAATATAAAGTAAAAAAATGAAAAGAAAAAGTATGAACTCTGATAAAAGGTCCCTGAGATTTTTCATTGTGTTTGTTAACATGCAGGCCCAGGGATGGTGGCAGGTATTCATGGTTGGTAGAATGGGATGTACAGAACTAACAGTTGCAGCCATCGTATAAGCACTGCATGTCTGAGTGATGGGTCAATTTAAGACAACAAGCTCAACCATCATGTTTATAATGTTCATGAATCAGGAAATATTACTGGGGTTCAATACTCAAATTTCTTTCTAGCTGCCACCTTTGCAGGTTTTATTGCAGGTTTACCTGCATGTAATATTGCATGTTTTAGTTCCAAGTGTTACAATTTAATACTTGGAGAGAATAATGATAACTTGTTAACAATTATTAGTTTTAAATATGTGCCAGGTCTATGTGAAGTGCTTTACCTAGGCTAATCTTTAAGTTGGTACTATTATTTAGGCACTGCTATTATCCACTCTACAAGGAATCAGAGATTTAAGGATAATAAATTGATTGAGATAAAACATAGATTTGCAGCAATGAAAGTTGATAGCTGAATACATTTTCTACACACTCACAAATGGTAACCCTTGCCTTGATGACAATGTAGGAAAATAGTGAAGAATGTAGCTAAGAAGCTTGAACTTCTATGTGTATTTGGCCAAGATTTCTATTTCTCTATGACTCATTTTCTTCCTTATTTGAAATCTTGATAATTTTAATAATTTCTATTATTGTAATGATTAGATAAATTAATTATAAGTAAAGATTTAAGACAATGCTTAGAACATAGTAAATTCTTTTAAAAAGTTTAACTTTAAATCAGATTAGACATTGAAAACGAAATCCATTTCAAAAATTAAATCCATAGACAAAGTTTAGAATGAGCTTGGACTTAGGGGAACTTGCCTCAACCATCTGGTTAAAACTAAGAGTCCATTGCTTCCAGAAAGATACACGCTGGCCCATCTGAATTGACATCTGTGTGCACACTGAAGTACCAAAGAATAATTAACAGAAAAAAATTCAAACAGCATTACTGACATAAGCCTGGGGAACCAAGCCATAAAATTCTCCATATAAACAAGTGGCCTATATAACCACAGAACTATAAATTTTGGTCTTGCCCCAGGGGCACCTGAAAAGGCCAGATGCTCAAATAAAAATAAACTTATTTCTGAAGTACATGGCAAAAAAGATTTTAAAAATCACACCTCTCTTCTATAACCTTTACTCACCTTTATTAGGCCAATGAATTCATGCTCCCTTGTTTCATGACAGCTGTGAATGACATCGCATGACCAAAGCATCAAATGTATTCTTGTATTTACCACAGATCTTTTTTCCTAATAAACTTTTTATGGAAGAATGGCATCTATAAAATGCATGAAGCCTAACTCAATGAATGTTCACAAGTGTATATCTTTCTAAGCAGAATTCAGATAAAGAAATAGAACATTATTAGCTTGAAGAAGTCCTTTGTGCCCCCCCAGTTACCAGTCTCTTCCAAAGACAACAACTATCTAGATTTCTAAAACTGGACATCAATTTTGTCTATTATTGAAATGGTATCATGGAACTTGTACTTTTTATGTGTGGCTTCTTTCATTCAACATTGTGTGTGAGATCCACCCACAATAGCTTATTTATTCTCTTTGATGTCTAGAATACCATTATCTGAATATACCATAGTTTATCCATTCTACTGTTGCTGTAACTAGGGACTGGTTCTAGATTTGCATATTATGAATAATTTATTATAAACATTTTTCAAATATATGTTTGATAAAAAGTTTTACGCATTTATGTAGGTTATAAATCTAGAAGTAGAATTACCAGGTCTTAGTATATTAATATGTTTAATAGAGACTGAGAAATTATCTTTCAGAGTCCTTGTACCAGTTTGCAATTCCTTGAGTAAGGTATTAGAATCAGGTTAACATTTAAAATCAAATTTAAAAATATTGGAGGGAATGCACAAATGATACTCATATGATTATAATAGTATTACAAATATACAAATTCATATAACCATAACTCCAGTTAAGATATACCACTTTTTCATCTCCTTATAGTTCTCTTGAGTTCCTTCTAGAACCTTTATCACAGACCACCACTGTTGATTACTAACATGCTAAACCAGTTTTTATTATTCTTGAACCAAAATGTGAATGGAACAATACTGGTTTCTTTTGTTCAACATACTGTCTTTGAGATTCATCTGTGTTGTGCATGGGTCAGAAGAGCATTCTTCTCTTCTTTCAAGATATGTTCTGTCTTGGAATATGCTGCAATTTGTTTTTCCATTATACTCTTGATGGACATTTGGGTTGCTTCAAGTTTGAGACTATTAAGAGTAAGATAGCAATGAAAATTCTGACACAAGTCTTTTTGACGCATGTATGATGGTTTGTTTCTCTTGGGTAAATATTTAGGAAAAAAATTTCTTAGTTATAAGGTCAGAGACATTTTACTGCCACCACATAAATGATCATGTGAGACACAGATTGACAGTACACTCTGCAAGAGGTGAGGCTAATCATAGGTGCAGGATAGCACTGAGCACTTCTTGCAGAGTCTTTTTATTGAGAAGATACATAATGGGTGGAAAGATTACTAAGACAAGATGTGCAGGGGCTGCGTGCTCAGGGAAATGATCTCATAGGTGCCAAGAGAGTACGTACTTAAGGAAATGATCTTCAAGGGTGGTAAGAGAAATGAGCTCCAAAAATACTACATGCAATTTTTCTCCACTAATCCTTCAAGAATTTGCCATAAAATGCTTAATGTTTAACATTAGCCTTACTACTATAGAACCTAACTTTGCTCCGCCAGGATTACTGAGTTACTTGGTTGACTTGCCTTCCAAGTCATGAGAGATTTCCAGGCTTGCCAGGAGAATGTCTTGTTCTTAGTAATTCCTCAGATGACTTATGATATTGGTGGCTGTTGTGGTAAGTATGATGTTTAATCCTCTATAGCATATGTTTAACTTCATAAGAAACTACCAAACAACTTTCCATAGTAATTGACCAATTTTTAAACCTCACTAGCAGTATGAGAAACTTGTAGTTCTTATACATTTTTGTTAACATTTTTTCTTGTTTTTCTTTTTAATTATAACCATTATTATGAGTATAAAATGTTATTGTATTATGGTTTTAACTAAGATTTCTTCTGATAAAAAACAAAAACAAAAAACAAAAAAACAACATTGAATGCCTTTCCCAGAGATTATTGTTTGGTAAAATGTCTATTCAAACCTTAGTCCAAGTTTTTTTTTTTTTTTTTTTTTTTTTTGTTATTGTTGTTGTTGTTTTAATTTTGTTATGTGTTTTTGAAATATTCAGTTGTAGCTATTTATATATGCTAGACTCAAATATTTTGTTAGAAGTGTTTATATTAAATATTTTCTTTCAGTTTGCAGCTTGCCTTAACATTTTCTTAATCCTGTCTTTTGAAGACAGAAAATGTAAATTTTGATGGAATCTGATGTAACTGCTTTTTTTTGTTTTTCATATTTGTTGGCTTTTGTAGTATCCTCTCAAGAAATCTCTACTTATCACACAGTAGCAAACATCATCTGTGTTTTCTTTCAGAAGAATTATAATTGTATCTTCTGTATATAGCACTATACTTCATTTTGAATTAATATTTATACATAGTCTGATGTATAAATCAGGAAGTCAAGGTTCATTTTATCCTATACCTTTATAAAGTTATTCCAGGACAATTAAAAAGATTCTATTTCTCTTTGAATATTCTGTAGGGAATTTGCTGAAAATTAGATGAATATTTTTGCAAGTTTTCTCCCCTCTAGGATCTCTATTTTATTGATTCACATGTCTGTGTTTATGTCAATAACACATCATCTTGATTGCTGTAACTTTATATTAAATATTATAATCTTAGGAGAGAGAGAATCTTCCAGCATTATTTCTTTTTAATAAAGTTTATTTGCACTAATACATGTTCTTGTTTAATAACAAGAATTTAGAACAACTTTATCCACTTCTATCCAAAAGCTCACAGATTTTGACTAGAACTGTATTTCATTGATAACTAAATTTGAGAAGATGAAAATATTCATAATATGAAGTATAAATCTTGTAATCGTAACCATGATATAGCGCTTCCTTTGTCTTTAATTGATTTCAGCTGTGCTTATAGGTCCCACTATTGAAGTCTTTCATAAGTATTTTTAAACTAATTTTAAAGTATTTTAAAAAAACTATTAATGCTTAAACACTCTGATGAATGAAATTTTAAAAAGTCTGTTCTAATTGTTTGTTACTGCTATATTGAAATGTTTTTTTGTACATTGATCTTGTATTTCATTGCCTTCATAATTCATTAATTCTAGTAATTGTTTTGTATGTTCTTCACAATTTCTATGTAAACTATCATATCTTTCATGTTAAATAGTAGTCTTATTTGTTTTCTAAGATTAATGTTTTTATTTATTTTCCATGGTTTAATGCTCTAAACTGGAACTATAGTTTAGATAAAGATGGCGATTACAATCTTAGCCTCATTTCTAAATTTAGGTGAGAAGCACCCAGTTTTTCAATATTTTCACCAGGTATTCTTTATCTTATTGCATAAATATTACATTCCTATTTCCTGAAAGTATTGATTGTGAATAGGGATTGAATTTTGTGAAATTATTTTTATTCATTGAAGGGATCACAGAGGTTTTTTTTTTTTTTTTTTTTTCTCAAATGCTGTGATGAATCATAGTGACTGGGTTTTTGGATGTTAAACCAACCTTGCATTCCGGGATAAATTGTACCTGATTATGATGTTTTATATAACTTATACATTGCAGAATTCAATTTACTATTTGTTAATTATCACTGAATCTATGTTTATTGCTAGTCTGTAATTTTCTTTTCCTGTAATATAGTTGTCAATTTTTTGTGTTAAGGTTTCTCTGGTTTTAAAAATTAATTTGGAAGTATTTTATTCTCTTTAATTTTCTGGACTTTAATATATTTTATATTATTTCTCCCTTAAGTTTTTGGTTAACTTCATCAGCAAACATTATGTTCCTGGTATTTCCTGTATGAAAGATTTCAATGATGAATTTAATTTCATTAATAGATGGCCAAACCAATTTTTAATATCTTTATCAATTTTGATAAGTTGTGATTTTTAAGGTATTAGTCCATTGTATCTGTTTTTGAATTTTTGTGTAAATATATTCATAATACTGCCATATATCCTTTAAGTATCAGTAGCTTTTATAATTCTATCTTCTCTAACATCACTGATGTAATCATTTGTGTTTCTTCTATTTCCTTGAACTGATGTCCTATGGGTTAGTCTATCTGGTTAATCTTTTTAAGAACCAGTACTTAGCTTTGCTAATTTTTTGTGGTCTTCATTGTTTTCTTCTATATACTATGGATTTAACTGTTCTATGTTTTTTAAGTTCCATGTGTACCTTGTATTTTTACCTCTTCAATGTAAGGAATGCATAAGGGAATACCAAAGAGAATGGAAGAAATCTGTTTTCCCATCTTACCTGTCTGAAAAGGTCTTTCCAAAAGGCTATAGCACTGTGTTTACTAAGTTAGCTTAGTCATTACCCTCAATACAATGTCTGATATAAAGACTTAATTATCAACACAGCAGCATCCCTTCTTGTAGTGAAATGGAGAGGGTAGTAAATGAGTTACCATGAAGCTTCTAAGTAAAGGAAGAATTTGTTCTCGAGTGGTGAGGAGATAAATAATAATAACAATAATACTACAAATACTAATCAAACAACTAAATGAACATGCATTGAATGCTAACAAATTTCTAGGAGATATAAATTTTAAGAGGCATCATTTTCCCAACTTACAGGTGATAAAAAGGGGGGGGATTTTAGTGTTATAAATAATTTGCTGAAGGTCATAGTTGATACATGGAAGGATCAAGATTGAAAACCAGGTCTCCTTCATCATAGTCTTTGCCTTTTTCAATATACTGTCTCCCTTTTCTTTGTGAGTGGCTGTTGTGTTTGTATTTGTCAAATTTCTTTCATCAGCAAACCATTTAAAAAATTTGTGTCTTAGTAACAAGCCCTGGAATTATTCTCTGAGTATTTCCCTTAAATCGACACAATTAACTTAATTATATTTTTATTTTGTAAATCTGACTTAAAATATATAAAAATTTTAAGTATACAGCTTGATGAGTTTTCATAAAACAAACACATCTAGACTAAGAAATACACATTTTCAGCACCCAGAGACTCCTTTTGCCTTTTCTCAGATACTATCCTAACTGAAAAGCCTTGATGAATTTACCTATCTTTGTAACTTTGGTATATATTCTCTTCTATGCCAAAAATATAGATGTAAAAGCATTTTCTCTCAAGCTAAGAGGAGACTTCCTTTCATTATGCAAAGTACTTTGAAAAATTAAGTGGAAGGCAAAAGTAGAATATTTCAGTTAAAAATCATTAATGAATAATTGTGTTGTGTATTAAACACTGAGATAGGCGTTATTATCCCTATTTTGTAAATTAGGATATTGAAATCTAGAGAGGTCATAAAATCTATTAACATAGGGAGTAAGTGGTAGAGCCAAAACTTAACTCCACATTCTTTGATTTCAAAAACCAGATTGTACTGACCACACAAGATTGTTTATTACCAAGCTGTCATAAGTATACAAATACAGATGAAAGGCTTTAATAGTAAAAATTGTACATTACTGAGATCAAAGAAGATAAATAAGAAGATATATCCCCAAGTTTTATGTAATCATTTTTATCTCATTTATATCTCATGTATTAGTGCATCAGGATTTACTTATCCATTCAACTATTGTTAACCAGTTGGTTAGTTTCTAGCTTCAGAGAAAATGATACTGAAATAAATACATTCTTAGAGCTATCTATTGGTATCAATGTCTACATGTTTCTGGAATGGAATTGCTGGGTCATAAGATATTCATACATATGTTCAGGCTTAGTATTAAATAGTATTCCAAAGTAATGTTCAAGAAGAAATTTGTTTTAAGAGAAAACTTAATTTCATAAATGGAAAACTAATATAATGACCATCATTATAAAATTAAGTGTAAAACAAAAACAAAACTTAAACAAAAACTTTGCTAATATACATATCACCTAGAGTAACTTTTACTGCCACAAAATGTATAATATATCTGCCATGCTTTGGCAGCTATTTACATTTTTGAAGTGAAATATAATTATCTGCCTTTCTTTGAAATGGCACCAACATTATGCTATAATGTAATCTTTGTACTTCATTTTAATCGTTATAGATGTCACCTAATAAAAAATATTAACTATTATATTTCACTTATTGGAAATTTTTAAGCTCGCTATTTGTCACATTTTTTTTTTTACTTTTAACCAGTTAGAAGGGTCATATACACACATATGTATGCTTCTGTATGTATCATTTGATGCTTGTTAAGTGTTGGCATCTTGGAGTAAAGGAAGGTTGGGCATTAGAGTCAACAGAGGTGAATTTGAATAATGTCTTTTCTCCCATCACTGTGTATTATTTAGTTGATTTAATAATTCTAAATCTCTGTTTTCTCTTTTATTAAGTAAGGATTATACTGCATTGTTTTAAAAGTTATATAAGGATCTAGTAAGATAATGAATTTTATAGTCCTGGTACAAAGTAGGTCTTCAAGAAATAGTAATTTCCATCTATAGATTTTTCTCATCTTTATTGAAAACTAAATGACTTTAACACATATTTTTAAAAAACTAATTCTTTCCATAATAATTTCTGAAATATACATAACTCCATATGCATAGATCTATATTTAAAAATATGCTTTAATTCTCAAAGTCATTACCAGTCCTAAGAGTGTTTTACTGATTCCTCCTTTGGAATAATTTAAGCACAGAAAGAACCTGAGTTAATGAGCTATCCAACAGCTTGATAATCAACCTTGTATAATGGTCAGTATAAACTGAGCTTTGAAATCAAAAGACGGGCATTTAAATCTTGGTTCTTTCACCTATTTACTATGATAACAGGTTATATGACCTCTTTGGATTTCAATTTTCTAAACTACAAGATATGGATAATAATGCCTATTTCAGTATCTAATACACAACACAATCATTCTTTAACTAATAATGGTTTTTATTGAAAATTTCTCTACTTTTGCCTTTCAGATAATGACCCAATGTACTTTGCATAATGAAAGAAAGTCTCTTCTTAGCCAGAAACTAAATAGTTTCACCAGAGTTTGAACTAAAAGGGGCATTAAAAGGAGTCTTAAAACATTTTTTTAAATTAAAAAGTTCATCTTTTTAAGAGTATTTTTCATAACCGTGCCAGAAATGTAAAAGGAAATCCAAGATCATGAAACATTTCTCATTGTTTCTAGAGTTGAGAAAACTTGGGGAAAATAGTAGACATAAGAAAGTTTAGAAGTTTTTTCTTAGAGAATTGAGAAGTTAAGATAAATCGAGACTTTATCTTTCTGCTTTCCTAGCAAATTCACATCCTGGTATTATGCAATGATAGGTGGTAAAATGCACTGTTCATATACCTGATTACATGATGTTCATAGCTGGTCATGCCTTGGATGTGGTGAGTTCTCGGCTCAGTGGATGTGGCCCTGATCTGAAGATTTCATTTCAGGAATGGATACCATATTGATTTAATGTATTTACCTGCTGGAACAGCATTCTTTGATTTTTCAAAATGTTACTTTGAATTGGCAAATGTAACAAATACAAAAAAAAAAAGAACTCAAGGTTCTCATTTTGACTGTTAACTAAAAAACATATATTATTTGCTTTAGAGAGTTTTAATTCTGAAAAATTTAGAGAAATTGATTTTAGTAAGCTTACTATTAAGTTCAAGTTAGTTAAGTATTTATTCATTTATTTGAGACAGAGTCTTATTTTATCACCCTTGGTGGAGTGCTGTGGTGTCATAGCTCACAGCAACCTCAAATTCTTGGGCTCAAGTGATGCTCTTGTTTCAGCCACCTGAGTAGCTAGATTGTAGGTGCCCACCACAATGCCTGGCTATTTTTTTTTAGAGACAGGATCTTGCTCTTGCTCAGGCTGGTCTGGAATCCATGACCTCAAGCAATTTACCTGCCTCAGCCTCCCACAGTGCTAGGATTACAGGGGTGAGCCACTGCACCCAGCTTAGGTAGGCATTTTAGATGTAAAAAATATGTAATGAAATTTGTTAATTGGTATAACTTACTTAGAAAGTATGACTTAATTCATTATGTAGAAACAGAGTTGAAAGAGTATATACTATGTATAAGAGAAAGAAAACAGGCAAAGCAAATGTACGTGGATCTGGGAGCCATCTGGTTGCTGATTGACACTTCCATAGCCCTGCTCTGGCAGCTCAGTGAACACTAGTTGCAATAGTGTTTTACGTCAGGGACTGTCAAATTTCAGCTTCACTCTTAAAAACTGTTATCTGATTTAATTTGAGCGGCAAACATCCAAGCTGACTTCTTCATGTGCAAAGAGTAGCATACAACCCAGGTTACTTATGAACCATGTTGGAACGGTTGCCAACCACCACTTGAATATCTGCCATAATTTAATGCTTTTCTCTGTGGAGGACAGTAGGGAATTCCTAATTTTGGAAGCCAATGAATAAAGCAGCAATTGTATACAGGACCAGCAGAAAAAAATCACCACTGAGTGAGCTAGTGAGGAACCAGCCTTACTATTTTCTCTAATGTTTATAAGTGATTATATTTATCACTTAATAAAATTAAATTGATAATTCCAAATATAAGTGTCTCAAGAGTGTCCAATAAGACCAAACACACAGGTTTGATTTCAATAGATGGGAGAATCTTGTTCTACAAGATAACCTCTCCTATTACAAGAGGCAATGTTTAAGACATACTTTTAGCTTTTCTTCCTCCCCTTACTCAAAAAATTAACTTTATCTGATTGGTAGCCTAAAGTTTGGCAGCCATTGTCACATATTTTGTTTTTGATCATGAAACAACCAGCTGGGTTTTACTACAGAGAAAATCTTACTGTTGATTGGGTCCAAAGGACCACAGAAGGAGTATGGAGCCTCATTGAAATAATGAGTTTAGGTAATTGGCAATAAAGCTCTTGTTTTTATTACCATCATCTTGACTCCCATATCTTTCCCTGAATTGAGTCTGAACTAAGAGGGAGAGAGATAAGTAATATATTGTTTCCCTAAACCCTCAGCCCAAATGTCATAATGATATGATTCCAATGGACATATTAAAAGATTATCAGGGAACTCTACACTGGCTCTGAAAGTTGAGCTGCTGCTATGAATGGAGTCAGTCATCTGCACACTGCGGGAATTAGGGGGCACTGTAATCAGCATTGCTGGCTATATTTGATGCGGGATCAGTGGGGCGAGCTCAATAAATCTCTCCTCCTCACAGGAGAGTGGGAGCTATTGATTGCCAGTGGCTCCATTAGCTCTGTATGACTTCACTGAAATTAAAATCTTTAGGGCTTGATCCTCCCCTCAGATAGCTATATGTACACAGGGCCTAATCTAACCTTGTACAATGTGGTAGAATTTTTTTTCTGCTTTTTCCTCCCTCACCCATCACCTAGGTATTTGAGATGAGTGGGCTCTATCCTGCAGAATTTTAATAGGTCCCTGTTTAAAGTAGTGTCTCTGACCTTTATGAAATCAAGAAACAGGGAAAGCCTTGCCAGGAAGACTTAACAGATCATTGCTGTCTGCTGGCCAGTCTCCATTTGTGTATGTCTATTTTTTTTCCTCAAGGGAAAAAAAAAAAAGCCTTTTACAAAACCACCTCCAAAGCTCATCAGGATGCAATTGAAATGTTGAAGTCAGGTAAATCAGCTCCTATTAAATATGACGGCTGAGGCAAAAAGATACGGGATACTTGTGTTTCATGTTAGAGGTTTTATAACACTGATGTGCACATTGTGGACTTGTTAGGTTACTGCCTGGTCCTAAAATGTTTATTTTGCTTTTCTCTTCTTTCTTGAATCCACCAATAGATTCAAACTAAAGTTGTTTCCTTTATATTACCAGGGGGGTAGTATCGTGCTTTACTGTTGAAAATTCAAGAACCTCTCACTTGATGAAAAACAAAAACCCATGTGTCTTTTTCTATGGTAGCATTACCTTCTTACCTAGTTAAAGTTAAGGTTACCTGAAATCCAGAGATAGCTGCTGAAACAGCTGTTTCTCATGGGAATGAATACTTACCTAGCTAAAGGGACCACTCAAAATCATGTCCATAGAGTCTGAGATTTGAAATAAGACATTCTGCAAAAAGTACACCAGGATCACTGGTGGCATTTGATATGAAGTCACAAAGCTGTATCTTCGTGAGAAACTACTTTGAAAGATGATATTTCATGACAATTACTGGTTGAATTTTAAAAATATAAATTGCAAATTGTGTCTTGTGAAATATATTGACCTATATATTGTCTAGACATACCTAACCAACTATTTCCCTTTACAGGGATTCTTAATAATATTCGAAGATATCTGTTGCCAGATTAAAATTTTTACTAGGTCGGTGATAAACTAGAGATAATGTAATTCAATCTTTATACTGGCTTAATCAAGTTAAATAGATGAGAAGACCCCTGAGTTTCCTTTTAACTTTGTGATTTCAAGTAATCATGTTTTCAAACAAAGTAAACTGCTAGAAACTGAAACTTGCCAAAATGTATCAGGTCAATTCGAAACCATTGTATGGAGTAGCCTTCCTTGGTGAGTTTGGATTTGTCTCTTCATCAATGACACTATTAAGGATTATTGAACAAAAAGCCTAAACTAAGTCCTTAGAATAAGTTGAATAGAAACTGGAAAACATTATTCATTTACATACTCATAATTTGCCTTTAAAACAACACCAAGTTTTAATGTGAATTAGACATATAAGCACTACCTTTACCAATTTCAGTCTCCTGGGAGAGGTGAGTAAGAGCAGAGACTCTTTTCCCTGTCCTTTTCCTTCAAAAACCATACAGTGCGTACACATACATGTATGTGAAGCGGAAATGTATGTATGAGAGTGTTTGAGTTTGAAGCAGTTTGAGGTGGTTGATATTCATCCTTTACACTTCTCAGAGCGAGGACTGAAAGAATACTGTGTCTTTCAGGGGAAGATGAATGGTGGGCTTTGCAGGAGATGGAGAAACATGTTGCCTTTAAAAACAAGTCTGATTTAAACCTGCCAGTGACTAAGTGCAGCAGATTTGAAAGCATTACTATTCCACTCCTCAGGACAGAAGACGTCTTGAAAAAGACAAATGGATGAGGCAAGATTTAATTACTTAATTCTTCCTTTGAGAAAAGACATTGAGCCCAACCCCCTCATAGGTTTAAGGACTAAGTCCCCTGTTTACAATTTAGTAGGTGGGGTGCCAGTTGTTATATAGTGTAATCCTAATCTGTTTCTTGCTCGGCACCAAATGGTTATTTCATGATGGGTAAGTCACTTAACCTTTGCATGTTGTAATCTTTTCATCTGCAAATACAGATGATAATGCTCACTGGGGATGTGTTGCTCAGATTAGGCAATATATGATTGTGAAGAGCAACATATATGCTAAAAAATGATGGTAATGCTGTCTATCAGAGTGAATATTTGGATAAGAGAGTCTAGGCAGTTTTGTGAATAGAATCTCCTGTAGAGAGAAACTGTAGCAAATGATTACCTGGTCTGTGGGACTCAAATTTTATGACAGAGTAAGATTATGTCCTGCCAAACCATGCCCCTTCCCTCCCACATGCACCAGTTAAAATTTTTGGAAATTAAATACCGAATCATTCTGTCCAGAAGGTGGAAATGAGCTGAATGTCCTGTGAGAGTCATTTCTGGCAGGTCCTCTAATTGTTTAAATTATAATTTTCTTTAAAAATCCTAAATTTGATGATCAGAGATGATGAGCATTTTATCAAATGTTTGTTAGCCATTTGTCTGTCTTTGTCAGAGCAGGTTCCGTTCATATCCCTTGTCCAGAGATAAATGTTATTGTTTACTCTTTTTCTGTTGATTAATTTGAGTTCTCTGTAGATTCTAGTTATAAACTCTTTGTCAGGCTGATATCCTAAAAATATCTTTCCCCATTCTGAAGCCTGCCTTTTTGCTTTACTTGCTGTGTCCTTAGCTGTGCAGAAGCTTTTCGGCCCAATTAAATCCCATTTGTTAATTTTTGTTATTGTTGCAATGTCTGCTGAAGTATTGTTATAAAATCTTCCCCCAGTCCAAACTCATCAAGCATTTTCCCCACACTTTCTTCTAAGATTTTTGTCATTTTGTGTCTTAGGTTTAAGTATCTTATTCATCTCGAATCATTTTTTGTAAAGATGTGGGTCAAGTTTCAGTCTTTTACATGTGGTTATCCAGTTATCCCAGCATTATTTATTGAATAGAGATTGTTTTCCCCACTGTATGCTTTTGTTTAGTTTATGAAAGATCAGATGGCACTTAGAGACTAGTTTCATTTCTTGGTTTTCTATTCTGTTTCATATGTCTATGTCTCTATTTTTTGTACCAATACCATGCTGTTTTGATAACTGTGGACCTTCCATATAGCCTGAGATACCACCTAACCCCAATGAGAATAGCCCACATAACAAAGTCTCAAAGCTACAGATGCTGGCATAGATGTGGAGAGAAAGGAACACTTTTACACTGTTGGTGGGACTTCAAACTAATACAACCTTTCTGGAAGGAAGTATGGAGAATCCTTAAAAAACTCAAATTAGACATCCCATTTGATCCTGCAGTACCATTACTAGGCATCTGCTCATAGGAAAAAAATCCTTTTATCATAAGGACATTTGCACTAGACTATTTAAATGTGGAAACAACTTAAGTGTCCACCAACCCAAGAATGGATTAACAATCTGTGCTATATGTATACCATGGAATACTATTCAGCCATTAAAAAAGATGGAGACTTTACATCATTTGTATTAACCTGGATGGAAGTAGAACACATTCTTTTTTTGTAAACCATCACAAGAATGCAGAAGCAAGAATCCAATGTACTCGATTCTAATATGAAGGCAATAGATGCTCTACTACAAGGGGTGGGGGTAGGGGAATGAGGGATTGGGAGAGGGGAGGTAGGAGGGGGATACAGGTCACAGTATATGTCTCGCCTCTTAGGTACAGGACACAAATACCAAAGGGACTTTACCTAACAACCTCAATCAGTATAAATTAATTTTTTGTACCCTCAGTGAATCCCAGTGGGACCATACCTATGGTGCATCTTATACAGGTACATGTGAAATTTACTAGGCGTAGAATATAAATGTCTTAACATAATAACTAAGAAAATACCATGAAGGTGATGTTAACCAGTTTGATGAAAATATCTCAAATTGTATATAAAACCAGCACACTGTACCCCATGATTACATTATTGTACACAGCTATGATTTAATAAAAAAAAAAAAAGAATGGAGTGACAAACAAATGCACTCAAAACCAATTTGAAATAAATCAATTAACACTTAAGTGGACATATGAAAGTAAATCTCAGAGAAAAGCTGAGGGAGGGGGAAGCAGTCATGGGTAAATTCACACGTATTGGTCATAGTGCACACTGTGTGAGTGGAGGGCACACTTATGTGTGTGACTTTGACTCAGTAGGTAGGCAAGATACATGTACTCGCTTATGGTATGAAATTTTTTAAAAGGAAAGGAAAAGGTAAATTAAAATCATTTCACTTAAAAACAAAAAAGAAGTCTATATTTAGATGTTGGATCCCTTTGTAATTCTCAGTGGAGAGACCAAGACAACTAACTCATGTCTAAAGGTGATCAATGTATTGACCCGTGATCTCAAGATCTCTTATCTTTTTCATTTCTAGAGAATGTACTTCTTTAGCAAGCTTATTTTTTTTCATCTTCCTTTCTGTCACCTAAACCCACCTCACTTGCTCAGATTCTTAACAGGGTTAAAAATGGCATAGCCAGAAGGAAGAACCTCTAATCGCCACCTCTGTAACACAGAGAGAAGCATTTTGTTAAGGGCAGAAAGACTGTTACCACCTCTTACTTTCTCGAGGTGTTCCTAATGGCATGTTGCTATGTTCAGATGTAAGTAAAATGATATAAGGTCATAGCAAGAAAAATGTACCTCCCCCCAAAGCATAGATCTCACCAGGAAATGAGAAATAAAGAAGTTCTTCACTTGAAGTTTTAAGGAAACTACACTTTTTATAAAAATGGAGGTGAGAGCAGTGGCAACTTAATTTCAAATGTGAAGTTTTAAACTTCCTTAAAGGAGACACTATGCTAATTGCATCTCACACTGACTTAGTAATTTATACACTTTAAAATCTCCTATGAATTATCTATATTTACTATTGTCACACAACCTAATGAAATAATTAAAATGGATACTTTTCTTCCCATTCTAAGTGGGCAAACTGGGACCCCAGAAAGAGACAATTACGTGTTCAAAACCTTCGAGAGTCCTTTGTGGACACAAAAGGGGCTAAAATTGAAGGCTCGTAAAATAAACAGATTTTTCATGATGTAATACAATTGTTTGAAGAGAGTTATTTCTGAACCTCAAGAAAATTGGAGTTTCTGAGAGTCTTTTAAACTTTAATCTTAAATAGAATAAGTGCTAGAGTAAAATTCAGAATGTATTCTGAACATTTAGTCAGAACATGATTTCAAGGGTATCAGAAAAATTCTTTCTACTACTTCTTAATCACACCATATGTTATGAAGTAATTTTCTCTTCTTTCATTCCAAATTAGCAAAAAGACTTAAAAGCAAAGACCTCTGATGGAGATGACACAGAGCCTACGATTTCTGCAAAGGTCTGACTTCAGATCTTTTCCTATAAGCACGTTAACAAAGAGAGAGACAGGGTATACTGGCACACATTTTTCCTTTTAAAGGAAAGCTAAAAGTAAAAAGTAGTGACTCAGGTGATGTAGAAAATGGACTTTACTTACCTTCCAGTTCAGTTCAGGGGTATTTTGTGGACAACTTGTCTGTATTGATTGGAGCCCATGCTGTGTCAATGGAATGCCCTTCCTTGGATATACCAATTGCTGCATATGCTGGAACATTTGGCCACCCTTGGGGGCCCCCACACTGTTATATAGCCAGTGACAGCACAAACAGCACAGATGGGCCGAGCTTAAAATTGAAATGAAGCACATATTTCCCCTTTTTCTGGAATCTACACATTGATTTACTTAGACAAGGTTTTCATGTGACCATTGAAATGACTAACCTATTATTTCCCTCGTTGGTCCTGTGTATCCTAGAATGCTAAGTTTAGGTGGTGTTGGTATTTATGAACTGTTTGTAGTGTATCTGAATGTTTCTGCTTCTATACTAATTCTTAATCATGGTATGCAGCCTGTGACAGCCATCTGCTTAGGCAGCTACGTTTTCCTCACATTCAGACTCAGTGAAATTAAAATATTGATAAGAATAATTTCACAAGGTGAGAAAGTTAATGAGGAATTTGATTTGGCATGCTTTTAGAATTTAAGTTGAACATTTAGATTTGTCCACAAGCACCAGCAGGTGTTTTATGCTGTTGAACGTGGGTCATTTGTAAATAAATGCTGCTATCTCTGATGAAGAAGAGCCTTCATCATTCCCACCGAGTGTGCACGACTAGGCTCTGCAGGTTAAAAACATTTTCTCATTTTTTTTTGTATAGACTTTTGTGAGGAGAGGATATATGTATATTCAAAATAGTTCTATTTATGAGAAAGACGATACTCATTTGTTCAACAAATATTTCTTGAGATCCTACCAACAGTTTCCGCTAAGAACATTTCATTAAGAGTACATGCTACAATTACATCATTGCAAAGTTGCTGCACTGGGAAAGGCCTCAAGTCATCCAATTCAAAAACTTATTCTTCATAGAAATATTGGCAGAAAAAGTCAGATGACTGCATTGTAATATTTAAGCTAAATACAAAAATGAATGTGTATTTAGTCAAAAAGAAGACTTTTGACTAACAGCTGAGTGAGTTTGGGGTGGGTAATTAGTATTTCAGAAAACTATTAAAGTTTATCATAAAATTGCTCAAACATTATATCAGGATTGCTAACTTCTCCCTTGTTTGGGAAAATTTTTGGTTTTATTCAGACACTATGCTTTGTGCTGGGGCTTCACAGATATGTGCGTCAGGGGCTCAGGCACCTGAAGTACTTAGAATATGGTCCAAATTAACAGAAGAACAAATATATGAGAGCTGAGCCATAATGGGCAATCTTTGCTGGTTTCAAAAGTAATTCCAAAGAGAGTATGGGAAATTAAATAGAAAGGTGTGGGAATTATTACTAGGAATTGCCTTGGCTATATGGGGTATTTTCTGTTTTCTATAAGAAAGGAAGAATTATTTTCTTGACAGTATGATGTTGGTATTTTAATGGGGATTACATTGTATCTATAGATTGCTTTGGTAAGTAGATATTTTGATAATGTTGATTCATCCCACCCACAAGCATGGTATGTTCTTCCATTTGTTAATCTTCTGCTATTTCTTTTCTTAGTGTTTCATAGTTTCCTTTGTAGAGGTCCTTCACCCATTTAGATAGGTATAAATCTAGGGGCATCACCCTACCAGAATTTAGTGTATATTACAAGTCCATATTGATTAAAATGGCATGATATTGGCACAAAGATAAATACATAGACATTTGAAACTGAATAGAAACCATGAGATGAAACTAACATCTTACAGCTATCTGATCTTACAAGAGCACACACAAGGGAGAAGAATCCCTACTAAGTAAGTGGTGCTGGGAGAACTGTATATCCACATATAAAAGACTAAATCTGGACCTACACATCTCACCACTCACAAATATTGATTCAAGTTGGATAAAAGATTTAAATCAAAGGCATAAAATAATTAAAACCCTTGAAGAAGGTGTGGAGAAAACACTTGAAGATATCAGCCTTAGGAAAGATCTTATAAAGAAAACTTCTGTGGAAATTGTAACAACATAAATAAATAAATGGGACTTAATTAAACTGAAAAACCTCTGTGGAGCTAAAAAAAAAAAAGCAAATGGATAACTTTCAGAATGGGAAAATGTACTTTCATATTACAAATCAGACAAAGGCTTGATAAATCTATAGATAAATCAAATTAATAAACAAAAAAACCCCCCAAATCCCATGTATCACTGGGCAAGAGACATGAATAGAATCTTCTCTAAGGAAAACAGATGAATGGCTATCAAACATATGAAAAATTCTCATCGTCCCTAAGCATCAGAGAAATGTAAATCAAAACTACCCTGAGATGTCACCTAACCCCAGAGAGAATGGCCTACATCACAAAGACTCAAAGCTGCAGATGCTGGTGTGGATGTGAACAGAGAGGGACACTTTCAAACTGGTGGTGGGACTTTAACTAATACAGCCTTTTTGAAAGAAGTGTGGAGCATCTTCAAAGAACTCAAATTAGATCCGTCATTTGACCCCACAATTCCACTACTAGGCATCTACCCAGAAAAAAATTACAAAAATATTTTATCATAAGAACATTTGCACTGGATTGTTTATTGCAGCTCAATTTACAATCACCAAGAGGTAGAAAGAAACTAAATGCCCATCAACTTAGGAGTGGATTAACAAATTGTGATACATGCATACCATGGAATCTTTTGTAATATCCTACATGGAGTTGAAACACATTCTTCTTAGTAAACTATCACAAGAATGGAAAAGCAATTATCCAGTGTACTCAATACTAATATGTAGCCAGTAGATGATCTGATACATGCCCATATAAGAAAAAAACTCATTTCAATTGAAACAGGGGGGTAGGGGTAGAGGGGAATGGGGTGGGCATGGGGTGCAGGTGTTTGGCACACCTTTTGTGTGTCTGACATACCCACAAGAGGTACTCTACCTAACAAAACCAAATATTTTGACCTGGTTGTTTTTACCTGCACATTAACGTGAAATAAATTTACTTTTCCAAAAAAAAAAAAAAATTAAGTTTAAAAAAAAAGATCTGGGTAGTCTGTCAGCTATATGGAAGAATTCTTGTTATCAAATTTTGATAGAGAAGTAAGCTTTGTCAGGGGAATAAGAGGAAAGTTTGAGAATGGAAGGAAGTGTATAAAAGACTTTATAGAAGGGATATGAAACAAAAAGTAAGTGTTCTGCATTACAAAACATTTTTCAGAATCTGGGTCCTGTAAAGCAATTGTTCACTGTAGTGGAGCATGAGTTTGATTCTGGAAAGCATGGGAACTTTGTTGAAGCAAGGTATGAGGATAGAGACTGTCCCCCTTTACCATACAAAGGAATTTGTACATTCTTACATATGGACTTGTAAGTAATGGGCAATTTTTAAATGAACAACCATAGTCATCTTCAAAGTATTCCCCTGGGAAGCTCTCTACCACTGCTAATAACCAGTTCACCCTTCAAAGCAATTTGGAGGGTTTTTTTGGGGGAATGGCCATCAGAGCTGTTATCATATAAAATCAAGTTCCTGAATTCACCCTGGAAAGCTGCTACACACCTCATTGGTGACTATCACTACAGTACTACAGTCACACCTTCAAAGTACTCCTCTTGGCCATCTGATGACCAATGAAATGTGTAGCACTTTTTCTAGGATGAGTGAACTTAATTGCCTGACCTCCTATGATACATTTTAGAACAAATCACTCTAAATGCAGCTTATATTCCATAAATAGGTATTGTCCAATTGTTCCTAAGCATCATCTTAAGTGCTGGGGACACTGTGGATATGAAAATAAGTATAGTTTCTGCTTTCATGGAGCTTACACTCTAGTAGGATAAAATATTAGATAAGAACTCATGCATACACACTTAAAAAATGAATGAATACTATGAAGCCCTCTCTGACTAGGTAACTTCAAATCAAAAATTTACGAAAGAGTAACCTAACAAAGGAGTTAGGAAAGAATACTCCAGTAGAGAGAATAGTGTCTGTGACAGCCAGGAATCAGGAAGGAGCTAGCTGAGTTTGAGGAATTAAAAGACCAATATTTTTGGAAGAGAGTACAGGGTCAGTTAACCCAAAAAGTATAATTGAAATTATTTAGCAGGCAATCAAGGAACAGTTCACATGTAATATATCCGTGTTTTTAGCAAAATGAGAAATTTAGCATAGGCCAAGTCTAGTCCATTATTTGTTTTTGTAAATAAAATTTTATTAGAACATAGCCATGTTATTCATTAATGTATTATCTATAATTCTTTTGTGCTACAAAAGCAGAGCTGAGTAGTAATGAAAGAGAAGCAAGCCCTGATCAAGGTCCTTATAGTTTAAAATAAGGTATAAAATAAGGTATAGTCACATATGAACATACACACAAATGTTACATCAGTGATAATTTCCACAAATGGAGATATCCACATGCAAATCATGATTGGATCCTCTGTTATTCCTAATATTGAAATAATAGAGTGGATTCTCTGTTATTGAAATAATCTTCGTGGAAGAAGTTCTGTGGGCTTTGACCAATCAGTGAAGGCAAGATTGTGATTTTTCCCATATAATGGTTAAGAAAAACATATCTTGAGGTTTTTTTAATATGTCCTAGGGTCTGCATAATTCTGAATTGTTCCTTCAAAGAAATCCTACTTGAATTTAATTAAAACAACACAATATGTATTCTAATGTGTAGATATTTCATTTTAGAAAAGTACACAGTACATTACTATATTTAATTGACAAAGTTTTAGAATTGGAAATGTAGACACGTCTATCAGAGCGCACTTCATCATACATAATGCAATATAGCTCAAGGCACAGTACAATTTCAAGCAGTATATATTTTAAATGCTTTATACAATACTGACCCTTGATTTTAAGTAGAAATGCATAATACCACTGTATTTGAGAAGTAATATAAAATTGATATATTTTTAAATGCTGTACCATGATTTGCAGGTTAAAGGGCAGAGGAATAGGAAAGAGAGGGGCAACTCAATCTGAAGATTATATTCTCTGAAAAATTATTTTATGATAATATGCAAATTACATATAATATATATTCAGCTTAATATATAAATATAAACATCTGTGTACCTCCTACCCAGCTTAAGAAATAAAACAACACGAGAAACTTTGGTAGTTGTGAACTTCCTAATCATGTTCTCCATCTTTATGAGAATAATTTATTTACTTGTTTTCCTTTGTAAGCAACCACCTATGCATGTACCTTTAAGCAACATATTGTTTGATTTTGTATGTTTTAAAAATGTTAATAGGGTTAAAATACTTGCATTTTTCTGTAATTTGCTGTCTTCATTCAATATAATATGTTTAAGATTTACCCATATTTGATGTTTGTAGCTAGGGTGCGTCATCCATTTTCCCTGCCTATATAGCATTTCACTGTAGGAATATACTGTACTGTACCTGGTGGAATATTTAGGTTGTTTCCAAATGAACATGTAAAAAAGTTTCTCTAAGAATATGTCCAGGAGTAGAAGTTCTGTATCCAAATTATATCTGGCTTATGTAGATAATGACCAACTGTGATTGAACTAATTGTTACTTCCACTAACAGTGTATAAAAAGTTCCTCTTGCTCATAAACTTTTTGAAAGATGGTTCTACAATATTTATTACTTTCTCTCCAAAGTAAAATAATGCTGAGCTAAAATTTTTTTAATTGAGATATCTTAGTTCTAAAGTAGGTTGAATAATTTTCCATCTGCTTATACGACCTTTATGTTTCCGTTTCTATGAAATACCTGAAGCCTATTTTCTTATTGGATTGTCTGACTTTCATTGAATTGAAGTTTTGGCATATAATGGAGATAATAGACTTTGTCCATTATGTGAGTTGCAAACACTTTTTCCTTCCATGTGACTCATCTTTGGTCAATTTTATGAAGTGTTTGGAAGACTGTAAGTTCTTAACTTAAATATATTTGAATATTTTTAATCTTTTATGGTTAATGATTTTTATATCTTTTTAAAGCAAAATTCTCTACACTGGGGTAAAAGATAGCCTCCTATAATGTGCTTATATATTTTAGTTGTGTCTATTATACTTAGGCCTTTTATTCATCTGAAATTATATGAGGTGTGAGCTAAAAACCTCATTTCATTTTTATCAGTATGAATTATAATTAACTCTGGCATAATTGTTTTTATACTCCATTGTGTGGGTGAGTCTGTTCCTCTGCAGTCTGTTGCTTCTCATTTGTCTAATTTCTATCCATGTGCTATTATTTTACTCTTTAAATTATTTAGTTTATTCATAAATTTTGATATCTGGTAGGGCAAATTGTCTTACATATTTATTTTTTGGTACAGTCTTCAGATTAGTTTTGGCTTATCTTTAGAAATTGTTAAGTAGACCTTGATATTAGAAAATAGTATCACTGATAACATAATTTTTACCCTGTATTTTGAAGATATTTTATTATTAACAGCCTTCCATTTTTGCTCCTGAAAAGCCAGCATCAAATTATTACTCCTTTGCAGTAGGCAATTTCTTTTCTCCCCACCCCCAATTGTTTTTGTGATTTATATATCTGTATATTTTTTAGTAGTTTAATTATATAAGTCTAAGTTTTGTTTTAAAATTATATGCTGATTGAAATTTGTTGAGCTTCCTGAATCAGAGGAGTGGTATCTTGCAACAAATCTTTGGAAATTCCTCACATATTATTTATTGAATTTTTATGAATTTCATTTAGATGAAGTTAGACTTTTTTCCTCTGGAAAGGAAGTTGGACTTCCTTTCTCTGTCTACCATTCTTTCATATTTTATAACATTTATTTTCTATAAATTCATTCTCCATTTGGAATAACTTCTCACCTATCTTTCAGGTCATAAATTCTCTTTTCAATTCTTTCTAATATCCATTTGACCTTATAGATTAAGATTTTGTTTTCAGCTATCACATTTTCACTGGTATTTTTTTTTCCCAATCTCCCTGGTCAGCTTTTAAATGCATTTATTTTCTCCATAATAATTTGAATAATTTATTCAAATACTTTATGCTCTGCATCTATTTTCAGTATTTATCATTTACATAAAAGTGATTTTGCAGTTAGTTGTTTCTGCTAATTGATACATATAGAGGACACAGGAAGTGATTTCTTTTGTAAGGTGAAGCTGTATTGTCAGGCACCTGCCACAATGCCTGCCACAATGCCATGCAGAACCAAACTAGGAGGAATATATTAACTTCTCAGTTGAGAGGTTTTCAGCTAAAATAAAAAGTTTAAATTCTTATCTATAAACTCTCATTAGTCTGTTACTTGTGGCTGTGGAAACTGTATAAACGACTATTTCCATTTTTGACAATCTGGACAAATCTAAAGCTGAGAGATGACGTTTCCCCTGTAGTTCACTTGACTTGTATGTTGTGTGTGCATGGGTGTGTGTATGTGTGTTTGTTGTGTGTGCATGAATGTGTGTGTTTCAGCTTACAAACTACCAGTAAAATCTCAAGCCTGTCTCCAAATCTTTTACATCTGTAGCTAGTTAAAAGTCAAACTTTAGCCATAGACATTGACTAACACATGGTTTTGATTATAGACTTAAACTGAAACTACAATTATTTATAAGTACTTTCAGGTGACAGGAATTGGCAGAGTGCTATGTCATCATAGCTCACAGCAACCGCCAGCTCTTGGGCTTAGGTTATTCTTTTGCCTCAGCCTGGGACTACAGGCACCTGCCACAATGCCTGGCTATTTTTTGTTGCAGTTTGACCAGGGCCAAGTTTGAACCCGTCATCCACGACATATGGGGCCAGATCTCTATCCATTGAGCAACAGATGCTGCATGTTTTTATTTTAATTTACTTACAAAATATTACAGGGATACAAATATTTTTAGTTACATCCCTTTTGTAATGCTTGAGTCAAGGTTATAAGCATGTCCATCACCCAAATAGTGTTCACTGGACCTGTTATGTAGGATTTTGCCCATTCCTTTCTCCTCCCTCACCCACAGTTGATATATACTGAGGTTAACTTACCCCTGTGCACATGTGTGCTCATTAGTTAGTTTCAATGTAAAACCAAGTACATGTGGTGTTTATTATTCCATTCTTTAGATAAGTTAATGGCTTTTAGTTCCATTCAAATTGCTTTAAAAGGCATTAATTCATTCTTCTTCACGGCTAAATAGCATTCCACAGTATACCTATACAATGTTCTGTTAATCTGCTCATGAATAGATGGGCATTTGGGTTGACGCCCATATCCTTGCAATTATGAATGTGCTGCAATAAACATTCAAGTGAAAATGTCTTTTTGATAAAATAGCTTCTTTTCCTTTAGGTAAATACACAGTGGTGGGATTTCTAGATTGAATGGTAAGATCTATTTTTAGTTCTTTGAGAATCCCCATACTGTTTTCATAGAGGTTGTAGTAACTTTCAGTCTCACCAACAGTATATAAGTTTTCCTTTCTCTCCACATCCATGTATCTGTTGCTTTTGGAAATTTTAACTAAAAAACATTCTAAGAGAGATAAGGTGATACCTCATTATGGTTTTAATTTGCATTTCTATGGTGATTAGTGATACTCAGCATTTTCTCACATGTTTATTGGCCATTTTTCTATTTTCATTCAAAAAGCTTCTGTTCATGTGTTTGGTGTATTTTTTAATGGACTTATTTGGTATTTTTCTGTCTGATTTGCTTAAGTTCTTTGTAGATTCTGGTTATTAGCCCTTTATCATATGGTTGCTTGTGAATACATTTTTTCCCACTCAGTAGGTTATGTTTGCTCTGTTTACTGTTTCCTTAGCTGTGAAGAAGCCTTTTAATTTAATAGTGTCCTTTTTTTTTAATGTTTCTGTGATTACCACTGGGGTCATCTTCATAAATTCCTTGACTTGACCAATGTCTAGAAGAGTTTTTCCAAGGGTTTTGTGCCTTATGATAAAGTTTTTTATCTATTTGGAATTGATCTTTGTGAATGGTGAGAGATATTAATTCTGTTTCATTTTTTCTGCTGTGGGTATTCAGTTTTCCCAGAGACATTTATTTAAAAGGGCTTCTTTTCCCCAGTGTATATTGTTGTCTGCTTTGTCAAAGATCAGTTGGCAGTATGCAGATAGCTTTATGTGTGGGTTCTCTGTTCTGTTCTGTTGGTCTATGTCTGTATTTTTGAGCTAATATCATGTTGCTTTGGCTACTATACTCTTTTAGTACAGTTTGAAGTCTGGTTACGTGATGCCTCCAGACTGGTTCCTTTTTCTTAAGCTTGCTCTGGCTATTTGGGCTATTTTCTGGTGCTAAATGAAGTATAAAATTAGTTTTTCTAGATTTTTGGAATATGACATTGGTATTTTGATTTTATTAATCTGCCAATCTCTTTGAGTAGTGACATTTTAACTGTTTATCAATGAGCATGAATATATGTCCATTTGTTTGTGTCATCTGTAATTTCTTTCCTAAGTAATTTGTAGTTCTTTTTGTAGAGCTCTTTCATGTCTTCAGGTAAGTATATTTCTAGATGTTTTAATTTTTTGTGGCTCTTGTGAATGATACTGAAGCTTTGATTCAGCTCTCAGCTTGACTGCTATTGGTGTGCAGGAATGCTAGTAATTTGCATCCATTGATTTTGTTGCATGAGACTAACTGAATTCCAATAGTCTCTTGGTGGAGTCTTTGTGGGGTTCTAGATATAAAATTATATTACCAGCAAAAAGTGATACCTTGACCATATCTTTTCTAATTTGGATATCCTTTATGCCTTTTTCTTGCCTGCTTGTTCTGGCTAGACTTCTATGTTGAACCAAAGTGGTGACAGTAGACACCCTTGTCTTGTTACTGTTCTTAGTGGAAATTCTTTCAACTTTTCCTCATCTTATATGATTTTGGCTGTGGGTTTGTCATATGTGGCTTTTATTATTTCTAGTTCTTCCTATGCCTCATTTGTGAGGGTTTTTTTAATCATGAAAGAGTGTTGAATATTTGGAAAGTTTCTTCTACATCTATTGAGATGATTATATGGGCTTTTATATGCTTCTGTTTATGTGGTAAATAACATTTATTGACTTACATATGTTGATCTATGCTTGTATTCCTGGTATAATCTCATTTGGTCATTGTGGATTACTTTTATCATGTGCCGTTGAATTCAGTATGCTAGTATTTTGCTGAGGATTTTTTGCAATTCTATTCATAAGAGATATTGGTCTGTAGGTGTTTTTGTTTGTTTTAGTGTGTGTCTCCTTTCTGAACTTTGGTATCAAAATATACTGTCTTTGTAGAATGAGTTTGGAAGGGTTTCCTGCTTCTTGATGTCATAGAATAATTTTTGCAGTGTGGGTACCATCTATTCTTTGCAGATATGGTAAAATTCAGCTGTGAATCTATCTAGTCCAGCACTATTTTGTCGGAAGATTTTGCATTACTGCTTCAATGTTTTTGCTCACCACTGGACTGTTCAAGAGTTCTATTTCATCATGATTGACCCTTGTTGAAGTTGTTTGTTCTAAGAATTTGTCCATTTCCTTTGCATTTTCAACTTTATGTTCTTAAAGATTTCCATAATATTCACAGGTGATATTTTGTGTATCTTTGGTTTCATTTGTATTATATTATTTCCTTATTCATTTCTGATTGAGTTTACTTGGGTTTTTTCTATTCTATTTCTGGTTAATCTAGCAATAGATCTATCAATTTTGTTTATCTTTTCAAAGAACCAAATTTTGTTTCATTGATCCTTTGTATTTTTCTTTGTTTTTCATTACATTTAGTTCCATTTTTACTTTATTCATTTACTTCTGCTTGCTTTGGGTTTGGTTTGCTCTCCTTTTCTAGTTTCTTGAGATGTGTCATTAGAATTAATTTGGAATATTTTTGTCTTATTGATGTATGCATTATGAATTTTCCCTTAGGACTGCTTTTGCAATCCACTAAATTGTGATATTTTGTGTCCCCCCTTTGTCATATAATACAAGACATTTTTCGGTTTCCATGTTAATTTTATTATTGACCCAATCATTGTTCAGCAGCACTTTGTTTGACTTCCATGAGTTTGTATAGAATTGTTTCTCTTGGATTGTTTCTAGTTTTATGCTGCTGTGGTCTGAATAGACAAATGGTATGATTTCTATTTATTTGAATTTGTTGGGAAGTGTTCTATGGCCTAAAGTATGATCAATCTTGGAGCATATTCCATGTGCGATGAGTACAATGTAAATTGAGTACCTTGGAGGTAAAATGTTCTATAAATGTCTAGTAGATTCATTTATTCTAGAGTCCCATTTAAGTCCAGTTTTTCTTTTTTTTCTACATGGATGATTGTCCAGTTCTGTCAGTGGGACATTGAAACCGCCTAAAATTGCAATGATGCTGTTTATCTTTTTATTTAGAGCTAGTAAGGTTTCCTTTATGAATCTGAGCACTCCCATATTAAGTATATAAATATTTAGGATTGTTGCCTTCTCATTGAATTTCTCCCTTTACCACTGCATAATGATTATCTTTGTCTAACTTTACTATTGTTGATTTAAAATCAAAAATTTTTTTTTTTTTTTTTTTTTTTTTGCAGTTTTTGGCCAAGGCCGGGTTTGAACCTGCCACCTCCAGCATATGGGGCCAGCACCCTACTCCTTAGCCACAGGTGCCACTTGACTTGAAGTCAATTTTATCTCCTATAAAAATAGCTACACCTGCTTTTTTTGTTTCTCTTTGCTTGAAATATTATTTTCCATCCCTTCACATTAAGTCTGCATGAATACTTGTGTATTGCTATGTTTCCTGAAGAAGCAGATATTTGCATGTATTTCTTTTTTTTGTCTATTTAGCCAGCTTGCATCCCTTGAGTGGTCACTGAGACCATGCACATTGATTGATAAAATTGATATGTGGGTTAATGTTTTGTTCATCCTGTTGGGTAATACCTTATTGCTTTGTTTTATTTGTTGTGGTATTGCTTTATATGAGCTAAGAGCTTTAGCTCTTGAGTGAATTTACACTGGTGGGTGTCTATTGTGTTGATCCATCCATAATGCTCTTCTGAATATTTCCTGCAGGGGAGATGTGGTCTTGACAAATTCCCTTTATTTGCCTGTAAAATTCCTTATCTTCTTCATGTATAAAACTTTGTTTTATAGAATTCATAATTCTAGGCTGGCAGTTGTTCTACTTAAGACTAAAATTGGAACCAAATTCCTTAAAAATCTCCCTGAGATTTTTTTAAAATCTCAACTGAGAAATCTGTAGTTAGCCTGATGGATTTTCCTTTATAAAGTTACCTGATGTTTTACATCAGGGCTCATAGGAGTTCCTCTTTTGTATTAACTTTGGCCAGTTTGATGACTATGTGTCTTGGTGATTGCCTCTTTGGAATGAATCTCCCAGGTGTTCATTAAGCTTCTTGAACATGGATGTCTACATAACTAACAGAGATATTTTTATTAATTATTCCTTAATTAAGAAATTAAATTTATTCCAAATAAATTTTCTAGTCCTTGTTTTTCTTCTTCCTCACCCTCAGGGATGCCTGTGATTCTTACATTTATCCATTCTACCCAATTTTAAATTTCTTTTAGGCTTTGTTATTTATTGTTAATTCTCTGTTCCCTGTTTTTGACTGACTAAATTAATTTAAAAGAGTTCTCTTTAGGCTTTGAAATTGTTTTTTTTTTTTCCTGTCTGATTGAGTCTATTCTTAAATTTTTCCACTGTATTTTGTATTTCTTTAAATAAGTTTTTTATTTTCAGAATTTATGAAATATTTTTTGTGATATGTTGATCTTTTTGATGTATTTTTTATTTACTTCTTGAGTAGTTGTTTTTCTGGTGTCTTTGATTTGGTGTTCCTATTTTTTTTTCTTTTTTTGATTTCATTGAGCTTCCTTTCAATACATACTTGGAATTTTTTATCTTTTATTTTAATATTTTTATTTTGGTTACTATCCATTTATATAGAGCTGGTGTTCTGTTTTGAACATGTACTTACGCTAATTTTCTGTACTTCTGTTCTTTCTGTACTACTGTTCTTTCACTAATTCCTTCTTATCTGAAGCAGATTTTGCTTGTAATTTTTAGATTTTATTTTGTTTAGATGAGGCTTTTTTTATTCTTCACTCATGAGGTTGTGTCTGTAGCATATGCTGGATAATAATCTTTGACTTTGCTTCTGAGTGCTTTTATAGTACCTAGGATCTGGATTGGTGCCTTGGTTATAGATATCCTTGATGTTCTGGTTTTCTCAGTTGCTAGTTGTTTATATGCTGTAGTTGTGGTGAGCCATGTGTATGGGCAAATTCTCTATCTTTTATGATGCAAGATGGAGATCTTTGAAATTCTTTCTCTTTTCCCTATGGTCTTCTTAACAGTGTAAATTTTATTGGCATCCCTGTATTATCTCTGAGACAATAGGTGGTGCTTATGGTAGGAATCAACCAGATCCTGTATGATTGAGTCAGCAAATGCTGTAAAATGCTGTGCAAATTGGCTTTCTTCTCAATAGGTGGTGCTTGCCCAAAGGAGCAAAGTAAAATATTGTCTTGGTGGCCTGTGACTGGCTCTAGCCCCTCAGGAGAAGTATTTGAATGCTCCAGGTGGTAGGTGGGGCCCTGGACCTTTCAGATGAATCTTTATTGTCCAATGCATATGCGATGGGAGAGTAAGGCTAGACAGAGGTGAGTTAGGTAAATTTGCCCTCAGACTCCACAAAAGCTGGTCAGGTAGCTATTTTGGTAGGAGTCAAAGGCATGTTCCCAGACTCTGGGAAAGTCACCAGAGATGAGCTGAAGTGGCCCCAACCAATCAGAAATTCTGCTTCTGAGAGTGGGGCTGACTGAAAATCACAATTTAGATAATTTCACCCTTGTTATCTTTTCTTTGCTCCATGGTTTCTCTCTGCAGTCGGCCTGCAGACAGGATCTCAAACTAGCTGAGCTCTTCTGTACTGGAACTGTGTGTTGAGAACTTACCTGTCCAGGATTCCATTCCAGTCTGGGCGCATGGCTTTCCTGTGGTGGGGAGATGTGCTCTGCATGTGTGCTATGGCTGGGGCCTGCACTGCATTTTTTTTCTAGTTTTATCCATGAGAGCTCCCTTACCTCTTGAAATGAGTTCATAAATTTCCTCCATGCCCTGAGCAACATGATTGAGTCCTGGGGGTATAGGATCTAGCCTGTAGGTCTGTTTCTGAGTCCCCGCAATTCAATCCCTGCCAGGATTGATGCTTGCCAGAGTGAAGCATGTTGTTCTCTAGTTCTCTAGCTTTTGGAGTACTCAAGGAGTTTGATGTCCTCCACTTTACGACGTGCCCTGCTCTGATAGAACAGCTGGGGCAAGCCGCACTGGGGAGGGCCAATGAGCAGGGAGCTTACAGTCTGAATACCTCTTAGTTTGCTGCAGGTCTTTAGCAGGAAAGATTTGTGTCTTACTTTCTGTGGAAGCTTGGTATTGTGGATGCACCCACAGAGCAAAGGCAGCAGCTCTGGGTAAGGGAGGAGGAGGGGAGGAGAAGAGTCTGCATGGAGGAAAACTAGCACTCTGTTCATCTCTCTCTTTCTCTTTTTCTGGAAGGCAGGAAATCTAGGTTCTGGGATCATGTATATCTCCCAGGACACACCAGCTGCCTGTGACTTTTGCAGTCTCAGCTGAAATTGGGAAACATCCATGTGGGTATGAGCTAGATGAAAACTGGGTATGGGTGGGTAAAGCCCCTGGGGAGGATAAGGCACATGGTGGGTGAAGAAGCAGTATGGTGCCTGCCATCCTGGCTTGAGCCTGTGGTGATGAAAGGTACCTCCAGGAGGCTGGCAACCTGCTGCTTTCCCTTCAAAAAGCTCCCAGTTCAGTAGTGGCATTATCTTTTTGGCTTGGGAGGGTAGAAAGGCTTTCCAGCAGCTCAGGAACCTACTGACTGCCAGAGATAAGATGGAAGGGGGAACAAACCACTTCACTTACCTTTTTTGCTGAACTCAGCCTCACAGGGGTTTACCTCTGCTGATACCTTGCTGCTGCTTATTCTGCTCCACAAATTCTTCCTATGGAATCTCTTAGAGTTTCTGGCACTTTTGCCTCAGAATTAGACCAAATCTATGTTTGTTTGTCTGTTCTTTTCTTCCTCGTCTAAAACTGTTTGTTCTTTCTCAGACTATCTGGCAAATGGTCTCTCTGATTAGCTATCTTTTCTCTTTAGAAAATAGATATTTTGACCCTCCATAAATAAACTGTTAAACTTGGAAAGATGGATTGTTCTGAAGCGAGTATTTTATGTATAAGCTTTTTAAAATACTGATTATTTAATTACAAATACTAGCAAATTGAGATTTTGCTAATGTGTATTAAATACTTTATTGCAAAAATATATTCATAAATAATTAGAATTCCTTGTCATATCTCATAAAATATTAAGCAATCTGAATAAGAGATTAAGATAACATTTTTATAAATTTGATTTAGTATCATGTATCAATATGGTAGTAGTCTTCTTTGTATTGAACATGTATGTTTTATATGAAAAAATCAGTTGATACTATCTGTAGAAAATGGAGTTGAGGTTTTCACAGATACACTTTCTAAGACTTGCCAAATAAAATATAATTTTGATTTGTAATTTTAAAACACATATTTATACTTTTGAAATACCTATAAATGTATTTGCATACATGGATGAATATTGAAAAAATAGTGCGGATATCCAAAGTTTTATTTCTTTCCCCCTCTAGAATAATTTGATTATAACTGCAGTCCACTGGAAAGAGTTGCTTTCCATTGTCATAGTTGCTTATTTGAACTATCTGTTGGAGTCCTGTTTTGTCTAGGAGATTTTATATAAAAGAATCTGAGCAATGAACCAGATACTTTCTATTTCAGCTGTTCCAGTGTACTTATATGGCAAATCTTCTGGGTAATGTTAATACCTAGAATCTAAGCTTTGAGGGAATTCCTTTATGATGCTTCCAGGACCAAATACTGCTGAAAAGACAAGGTTGTTTAGAAAACAGATGTTTAGCTACAGCAGGAAAGAAAAATAAGGCAAACATATTTCGAGCATACATCAAAAAGTCAATAGACATTTTTTATGGAATTGGAGAATGTTTTATCTTTGGGAAGCCTATACTGAATGATGGTAGGGATTGCCTTATAGGAAGTATTACCACAGAGTCTCAGTAAACACTTTACCAAATTGGTACGCTATGAACATCTTATGAACAATTTCCACATGAGCCAGATTGTCAGAGTTGAGTGGAAACCCATTGTTTGCCAGGTATGGTTTCAATCATCACTAGCTGAGGGGAATTGGTCTGAGTAAGATGTGACTCCATGTGGCCCTTTCAGGACACACTTCTGTGATCATTGACTAGCATATAGGCATCCTTTTGTGGAAGAGAATTTGCAACCCTCCCCCAGGATCCTCTTTTTCCTAACATCTCAAGTGGGTGAAAGAAAGGAAGAGCTGAAGAAGAAAAGGGAAGAAGTGACAGCCAGTGCTAACATAATTATCACTCATGTTTTATAACCAATTCTTCTAAATTGTGTAGAATTTAGATAAATGATTTTGTCTTTTTGGCAAATTTGTGGCAAAGTATGAATGCAGTTTGCTTCAACCTCCTTATGATGAAAAGAGTGGATGAAAATCTTGTGGGAAAAGACAAATGACCATCAAATTCTACCACTATTGAAGAGTGGAAATTTTATGTCTTAGTGTGTTTACAATATCATTAGCTTCTGAGTTTAAGAATCTAAATTTTTGATAATAAATGTACAGGCAGGCTTTCAGCTTTAATACCACTATGTATCTAATTATTTTCTAGAAAGTAACTAATTGTGGCAGATTTTCTTAAGCACACTGAATACTACTGGCAGAATTGACATGTACTCTTTGCTTTGGGTTCTGAGTGATGGGTTCCACATATTATAGGCTGTTTTTAAATTGGAGTAATGTATAAGGAGCTCATTTCTTAAAATGAGTCTGTTGAGAAAATCCCTCTAAAGTTCCCTGTCCACCTAGCCAGATAGCTTTGGGCATCAGAATTTTGTCTTAAATATAATTTTGCATTTTATACAAGATAACCTTCATGTGATTCTCACTATTCTTGATATTTTTGAACAATATGCCCTTTACACATTTGTAAAGATGCAAATCTGTAAATATCACTATGGAATATAACTCCTAAAGTATTGCAGTGAAATATAACTAAAATTTTTTGAAGCTATCTTGATGGCTGTTACGGCATCCACTGGTAACAGATCAAGAGCAATGAAGCTAAGGTATAATTTGAATGGGATTTGTTGTCTATTTCCCTCTCATTAATTATCTCACTTTTGCATAGATGAGAATAGTATGTTTGAGTCATAATTGCATGTGTAGAAAGTACAAATTTCTATAAATCTTGAATGATGAGGATGACCAGTTCATATACAATATGTTTCTCTGTGATCACAAAATAATAGATTTACTATTTTAACATTAACCAGATGGAATCAAGAAGTTCCAAAGACATATCCATGATTTTCTTGCAAGTAAATTATAGACCTATATTTCACATTTTACCCCAAAAGCCTTGCAATGACTTAGTGCTTGAGAGTTTTGACAGTGGACATAAAACGTTGCTTTTCTAAACTAGTATCTCTTGGATGTATCTTTATACTTATACATGTGTCCACTAAATAAGCTAAAATTTATATATACAGTGGGATACTTGATATTATTTCAGTGGTATGTCCTAAGCACGGGTAAAGTTATCTAAAAAATAATTCTGTTAGTATTAGTCATATATTCTTAATTCTCTGCTTTTAGCATTCTAGTTTGGAGTTTATTGATCTCCTGTGGAGTTTGTTATTGATCCTCTTCTGTTTCAAATTACTTAAATTTTTGGTACTCTGTGTTGGAACAATCACTTTTTTGAATCAGGGCTTACTCTTCCCTCAATTTTTAAAGACTTGGTCTATATTTGGAGTTTTAGTTATTTCTTAGAGTTTAATCTGTACGATATTGATAATTAAGGAATTATAGGATGCTAAGGAGGTACATCCTTCCTTGATATGTATTCTGGAAAACATTTGACTAAAATCTGGGAATGGGATCTTTCTTCCCCTGCCTTTTAAGGCAGTAATGTTGATCCATGTCCTGTGTTTGGCAAGGAGATGTCACCCTCCAGACTGAGGGATATGTCACTTCCCCATTATTGAGAGCATCAAAAGAAAATGTAAACATTAAAAGCCATGATTGTGGTTTGTTCAGGGAAAACCTCTCCCTTCAGATTCTCTCACTTCTTTCCCTTCCCTTCTCCATTGCTTGCCACATGGAGGACACTCCTTTTTTATACTCATTGCCTTATAGCTTCTGGGTTTTGAATATTAGGTCAAATTATTTTCCTGATTCTTTCAGTATTTTTCCTAATATTTTCATTGTACAAATCTTGCCTACTTCACTATATTCTGAAGTATATTGAGTTAGTCTCACTGTGAAAGGTAGTAGGTAACAAATACCATCCATGTGAACAATTTTGCATTTTCTAAATAAATTGCCTCAATTTATTCCCATCATTTTTTCAAGTGCCTGAGGCATCAATGAAAATAGGCTCATTAATTGCTAAGTAAGTAATTTTTCCACAAGTATAGTCTTGTTTCATATACCCGTTGGTTCATTTATCGTGCGTGATCAGATTCACCAAACACAAGCCTAGTTACCAAGTGAAATATACTTTTCCTTGAAAAGCGGGCATCAGGGTCAAATAAAATCCCCATACAAATCACAGCAACATTTATGATCATTGCAAAAAAAGCAAAATGCTGAGTTGTTTACTTGGATGGGGAAACCGAGAGTAATTTACATTGTTAGAGAAAAATTGTGATGTGGGTATAAATGATTTTCTGTATATTTCTTGACCTCGGTTGAATATTTTCTTCTCCAGATAATCTTTCCTAGTCTCCTCAGTGAAAGAGGATCTCTCTGATTTACTACAGTAGTTTAATTGTGCTTCTCTGTATTTTATATATCTTGAATTAGATTTATTGAAATGCATGTCTTATCTACCCTCTAGAATGCAAAGGGTTTTTGTTTGTTTATTTGTTTGTTTTGGCTACATAGACTTTACTTGATACATTCCATGGTACTTATGTGGATCGCTAACTTGAACAGAATAGATAAAAATTCTTGTTGAATGTATGAATCAAATTATTTTTATATAAGAAGTATTCATTAGAAAGCTAAGTAGAAATAAAATTGAAGAAAAAAAGGTCTTCATGTTGGCTTATTTCTTCCCCATTCCGCTTTGATGCAAAGCCCAAGGCCCTCCATTGATTATTTGGATCGTCATTCATTGAACAGGAGTGATGTGTCAGACACAGAAGGACATGTTCTGCCAGTTCTGAGCTGCTTAGAATTCATGTGTGCAGAATTATGAAACAGACCCAAATATGTTGGCTTATCTTAAGCAAAACACAATTTCCTACCTTTTAGGAAAATAAAGAAGTTTGGAAAACTGTGAGAGCCTTGTGAACGATTTAACAGTCTAGTGTTCTTAAATGTCCTTATTTTGACTGCTGTTGTTACCTCTACTTCTTCTGGGCAGTTATCGGGGAATTCTATTCACATATTTGCCTTGTGCTTCAAAGTAACATGTGTTTGTTGTGGTGGGTATATTTTGGAGCTTGGGACTTTGTGATATAAACAAATGAATAAAATTCATTAACTTTTGTTGATTATTTCTTATGTAGACCATTCTTTAAAGTCTTTATGTTGTGCGTGGGGGGCAGAGATAGCAATAAGCTAATGATGGTATACTGGAAAAAATAAGTATATTTATTTTCCATCACATTTCCATTATGGTGGAAAAATTCATATATCTTAGATGATATAGCTATCTGTCTACTTAAGGCAAATAAATGGTCCAGAGATCTTATTTGTTTAGATTCTATAGAGCTCTGATTTTATAAATTTTGAATAAAGGAGTACTGAATAACTTTATTTCCTGGTTTTATTTTTAACTCACAGAACATAGGATGCAAAAGGAGCACTTCAACCTTTTGGTACCACAATGGAAGGGGAGCTGCTTGCTTGACCTGCCTTCTTGTTACCCCATGAAGTTTAAACCGTCTATTCATAACACTAATTTTGAACTACCCTTGAAGGAAGTTTATTGTATAGCACATCATACTTGGATCATTATAAGGTTCATATAATTTCCTAAATCATAAACTATAAAAAATCATTTTGGTAGAGTAGAAAACTTCATCTTCACACCTATGAGGCACAAGAGATTTCCAAACATCAGCTCTTACTGAATTGAATTTCAGTGACTGTCCTTTACCATCAGCAGTAGGTGGTTAAAAATAAGTAGTGAGCTGCTGAAAGTGTGGAATCATCTGTCTAGTACTGAGTGCCTACTATGTTTTAGATTCTAACTGCTGTACTGATAGTTTGTCATGTACCCCATAACCCGATGACAGAGGCTCTACCTTTCTTCCCATTCTATAGCTGAAGATCAGAGGAAAAGAGGGGCCAAGTGCCAATTTAATTTCACCCAGTTCATAGGTAGAGAAATCAGGATTTAACCATTGTGTTCTGGCTCCAGAAATTTTCCTATTAACCTTTGTGGAAAACCATCATTTATTATTGATACACTATATATTATTAAACCTATAGCTAATACATTCTGCTTCCCAAAAAGAAAAAAAATTAACATTACTTCTTCCTTTGATTTTTATAAATTAGGATTATGGAGGATTTATAGGCATAATATTTGAGTTCCCTTTGGTTGCCTAGAGCTTTCAGCCAGTATCAGAGTACTTCTCTGTAGTGATGATAGGACTGAAATGATTTCTACTTTCTTAGTACTACAACTAACACTTCATGTGAATTGACTATTTTAATCCACAACAACACTGTTTATATATTATTTCCATTTTAATGGTGAGAAAACTGAGGCTAAAAAGGCAAAGAAATTTTCTGACCACCAGCAGAGATGGGTCATATGGCATTTCTTTATTGTAGTGAGTATCACTATAAAGTAGCATATTAAAAAGTAAATCCTAAATTCATCTTCTTATTTGTAGACGTTAAAAATAAGATAGCAGGCTCCATGCCCGGAGTACAGTGGTTACAGCACCAGCCACATACACTGACAGTGGTGGGTTCAAACCCAACCCAGTCCTACAACTGCAACAAATAAATAGCTGGGCGTTATGGTGGGTGCCTGTAGTCCCAGCTACACAGGATTAAACATCATACTTACTACAACAGCCACCAGTATCATAACTCACCTGAGGAATTACTGAGAACAAGACATTCTCCTGGCAAGCCTGGAAATCTCTTGTGACTTGGAAGGCAAGCCAGCAAGTAAACTCAGTAATCCTAGAGGAGCAAAGTTCAGTCCTGTAGTAGTAAGGCTAATGTTAAACATTAAGCATTTTATGGCAGTTCTTTGGAGGATTAGTGGATAAAAATTGCATGTAGTATTTTTGAAGAAATGAATAAAATCTCCCTTGCCACCCTTGAAGGTCATTTCCTTAAGCATATACTTTCTTACCACCCTTGAAGATTATTTCCTTGAGTACATACTCTCTTGGCACCTATGAGATCATTTCCCTGAGCACACAGCCCCTGCATGGCTTTGCTTAGTAATCTTTCTGCACATTATGTACTTCTCGATATAAGGACTCTGCGAGAAGTGTTCAGTCCTATCCTGCACCTATAGTTAGCTTCACCTCATGCCAACATGTAATTGGAAGGCTGAGGCAAGAGAATTGCTTAAGCCCAAGAGTTTGAGGTTGCTGTGAGCTGTGATGGTACAGGACTCAACTGAGGCCACCACAGTGAGACTCTGTCTCAAACAAAAAAGATAACATTGCATTTTAATCTGCATTAAAAAGATTAATGGTGCTAAGTGAGGATATGAAATAACCAGGATTTTCAGGAACTTAATGGAGTGTAAATTAGTATAAGCATTTTGGAAAGCTATTTGGCATTATTTACTAAATCAGGAAAAGTAATTTATCTCTGACCTGAAAGTTTTACTTTTTTGCTTACACACCTTAAATGAGTATACGTAGATGTTAAAGATATAGTCAATAACATTCAAATCAGCATTGCACATAATATCTTCCAATGGGAAACCTTTCAAATTACTCAAACTTTTATTTATTATGAGGCTAGATAAGATTTTGGTATATTCTTTGAAGTGAAATAACATACATTAATAAAAATAAACAACAGGTAACACCACATTGAATTTTCCACAATATTAAGCCAAAGGAGCCAGACATAGCAAAAAATTATATGTTCTATAATTTTATTAATACAAAACCTTAAAATAAGCCAAGATATTCTGTGGTAATAACTAAATAATGATCTTCTGGGAGGTTGCTCCAGCATGCCAGTGGTGGATTCTTTCTTAACCTGTGTCATAGTTGTTTGTACAGAATGCATATCATATATTCGATCGTGATATTTACCGAGTTGTACATCTGTGAATTGTGCACTTTTCTCTGAGTACTTTTATGTCAATAAAAAGTTAAATATAGTAACATTACTGGCAGAAAAAGATATTCTACTTAATTAAATACTATAACACCAGTTACTCAATATTCTTATTCTAGTTAAATGAATAATGCTATTTCAAAAATGTTAAATGTTTAATAAAAAAGTTGCTGTAAAAGTAGAATACGCAGAAGATATGAAACACTGAGTCAAACATGTCTGTTTGATTCTTTACCATTGACTTTTTCTAGTAGGAGGGGTAGTAAATCACTCTGGTAATTTGGACTTTTAGTTTATTGAGATTTTATGTCACATGAGAAATTAGAATATTATTGCTGTTTCACAACCCTTGCCAAGACCAGACAGTTAGGGAACTACTCACCCCATCCCTGAGTACCATTCCTCATCTTTGGCACTTGCCCTAGTTACTGAAACAATAACAATCCTATTTTTCTCAAATAAATAGTTGGTCATTCAAGACAAATATGTACCCAAACTATAAATATTACCAGCCAGTCTTCTTGGAGCAGAGGGTGCCTTTGGTGTACTGCAGGTGTCTGAGTGACTTGAGGCCAGCTTTAGTCTCATGGATCCCCAGGCAGTTTCCTCTCATGACAGGGCAAGTTATTGCCCCGACAAGAGCTTTGTTTCTTACCTTTATGTAATATGAGAGCATGAATTCTAGAATCAATTCAATCTAGGTTCACTGCCCATATACTGACCTTGGAAAATTAAACTTAAAAATGGGAGAGTAAGGGGGGGGATGAGTGGAGGGAGGGTGATTGGTGGGACCACACCTATGGTTCATCTTACAAGGGTACATGTGAATCTTTCTAAATGTAGAATATAAATGTCTTAACACAGTAACTAAGAGGATGCCATGAAGGCTATGTTAACCAGTTTGATGAAAGTATTTCAAATTGTATATAAAACCAGCACACTGTACCCCATGACTGCATTAATGTACCCAGCTATGATTTAATAAAAAAAAGAAAAAGAAAAAAATTTTAGTCTGGAAGATACACAACATCTGGTACACAGTGGGAATTCTTAAATGCTTTGTCTTTGTGTCACTTCAATCAATTACCACTTAACCTGTCATGTATCAAGCACTTATTACCATGTCTGATATAACATAAGATCCTGAATATTGATAGTTAGGTTTTAAAATATCTGTACTTTGCCAGGCACAGTGGCTGACGCCTGTAATCCTAGCACTCAGGGAGGTTGAGTGGGTCAGAGGGCTGGAGCTCACAGTTTAACAGCAGCCCCAGCCAAAACCAGACCCCATCTGTAAAACTAGCCAGGCGTTGCAGTGGGTGCTTGTAGTCCCAGCTACTCAGGAGGCTGAGGCAAGAGTATCACTTGAGCCCAAGAATTTGAGGTTGCCCTGAGCAATAAATAACAGCACAGTACTCAACCAGAGTGAAAGAGGGAAACTCTGCCTTCCCCTCACCCCGAAAAAAATCTATATTTTGTCAAACACTGATCATTTTAAGTGCTTCTTTTCTTTTTTATGTTCTAAGTCTTTAGTAAAGTGGCTTAAACAAAATGCCATTGCTTCTAACCAGTTATGTAACAGCACGCATGGCCAAATTGCTGGTGTAAATAAAAACAAAATTTAAGAGTATATAAAGATCCCTTTGGGAGTCCATAAACACTGGTTTGGGAACTGGGAGACTTAGAATTTAGAGCTATGTATAATACTGATTACCGCAATATATTTTTAAAAGCACTTAAGTTTTTTGAACTGCAATTTGCTATTCTAAAATGACAAGTTGATTTAAAAGATTCATGAGGCCTTTTTTTGGCTCAAATATTTCAAAATTATAGACATTTACACTCTGCATTGTGCAGAGATAAATCTTAACAAACACAATTATAGCAATGAACTGATAAAACTTAATCATTTTAGGATTATAGTAAATGCAACAAAATTTGTGATGAGATTTGGGGACACATTGGTGCTGAATGTCCTGAGCTAGGGAGGCAAAATTGGGTCTCTCTTTTTGTCCTGATTGAGTGAGCCACTTAAAAACCAGAACACCTCAGTGAAGGCTGCAAAGACAACCATCTGTCCTCGGGACCAATGCTTCAGGTGGGAGATAGTGTCTGAGAGTCTATTTTGTGGAAAAGAGGTAAGATAATATTGAATGACCAGGATCACTATCTTCCCATAAGCAATAATAAGATAATTCTGTCCCCAGTAGAGGCTGACCAGCTGACTCTGCAGATATTTCTTTTCTTTCATTCAAACTTGATGATACATGTCTTCCTCTGCATTTTCACTCCAGAGTGCTTCTTGGGGTAGGGCTCCCTTCCCAAGAGTTGTAGTTGATTTATTCAGCTGTTATCCTTTTGTTGGGGCACCAAATAGTGGCTCTCAATGCCAAGAAGCTCGATGCTCCTGAGTTTACTGTTATTAGTGCAGCCTGTCCGGCCACTTGCTGCCCTGTGGGATCTGTAGGGTGTATGTGAAGGCTGACTGATGAAATCTGTGGAACTAACAAATATGACAAAAGTTACTTTCTTTGGGACAATTATTTCCAAAAACGAAATATTTCAAAATTTCTAGGAAACTGTCTTCAGATTTTTTAATCAAGACTTTTTTTTCTTCCCGGGTAATAGACAATTACAAATTACACAAGGATAATAAATACAATTTATTTTGAAACAAACTGTTACTCACGATTTTATCATCAATAGCCACATAACACTAAATGAAATCCTGAGGACGTTTGTGTGGGTCGTTTAACTGCAACAAATACTAACAAATGAGGACCAAAGATTTATGGATTTACAATTGGATACAGAAAACTAATTTTTTGTACAAGATTATTTCTGTCCGATGACAAACAGTTGAGTTCACCCACATAAATTTACTTACCTAGAAGCATTAGCTATGTGATAGATGCTATATTTGTATTTTTACCATGACACTGAATCATATCTTTAAAAAGATTAGAAGTAAATGGAGATTCATCCTTCAATCATAAATATTTTTAACATTAAGGTAATAATTCTCAAAATTATGTTATTAATACTATGCCTTTATTATTGCCATATTTGTTTACAAGCTATATTTTAATTTACTTAGTATTTTTATATTGCTTTTTTTTGCCAAACAAATTCATTAAGAAATATGCTATTGTATTGTCACTATTGTAATAATTAATAGGATTATGCCAAAACATTACTATTTTTTTTTTTGAGACAGAGCCTCAAGCTATCCCCCTGGGTAGAGTGGTGTGGCATCACAGCTCACAGCAACCTCCAACTCCTGGGCTCAAGTGATTCTCCTGCCCCTGTCTCCCAAGTAGCTGGGATTACAGGCACCCACCACTACGCCTGGCTATTTTTTTTTTTTTTTTTGAGACAGAGCCTCAAGCTGTCCCCCTGGGTAAAGTGCCGTGGCATTACAGCTCACAGCAACCTCCAACTCCTGGGCTCAAGTGATTCTCCTGCCCCTGCCTCCCAAGTAGCTGGGACCACAGGCGCCCGCCACAGTGCCCAGCTATTTTTTGGTTGCAGCCGTCATTGTTGTTTGGCGGGTCCAGGCTGGGGATTCGAACCTGCCACCTTAGGTGTATGTGGCTGGCGCCTTAGCTGGTTGAGCTATAGGCGCCGAGCCCATGCCTGGCTATTTTTTGGTTACACCCGTCTTGTTGTTTGGCCAGCTTAGTCTGGATTCGAACCTGCCAGCTCAGGTGTATGTGGCTGGCACCTTAGCTGCTTGAGCCACAGGCGCCAAGCTCCAAAACATTATTGAATGCTAAATGTCAACAAAAGGGTTAGCCATTAATTTAATCAATGTAATAATCACATGCTTAAATATTAATTCTTTAAAAAGAAGAATGAAAATGTTTATTGTTGCTTAATAAACAGGTTTTGGATCCTTGAAACTTAATTAAACACCAAATGAAAGTTAATTTGATAAGAGAATATTATTGTTTTTACATTAACCTATTATACAAATCTCAACGAAAACATACATTTTGGGAAATTAAAAATGTTATTTAGTTCTTCTTCTGATAAGTTCTGGTATTGAGAATTCATTATTAATAAAATAAGATAAAAGGCTTTCAATGACAAACTTTTGTTCCTATAAGACACTTGAGATGTTCCTCAAATTCTGTTGTTCTGGATTCAAGTAATGTAGTATTATTTACAGTAACAAGGGACAAAAGTATTTCTCAGCAATACAAAGAGGTGTCCAACTTGGGAAATTACGTGTGAAGATTGTTTGCTTTTGTTATCCTTCAACAAGGTCTTTTTAGTGTTCAAAATACTTCTCAACTTTTATTTAGATAAGTAACCAAATCATTCTGACCTAAAATAACCCAACACACCATGATCACGGCTTACTGGTTGATGCTCTGATTTTGTTATTAATGAGTTCACCCTGCCTTGCTGTGGAATACTGATATAAACGGACTGTCAAGGCTTTTCAGTTGTGCTGATGGCTTTGAAAGGTATTCTAATGTGCCAAGGAAGTCTCTAGTGAAGCACACAGTTCCACATAGTAAGGGTTTTAACCATAAAAGTAACATCATTGTTTTGCCTCATATAGAAACAGGAAGACTTGGCGCATTCTGAAAAACAGACTTCACAATATTTGTTGTAAATTTCCCATTTCTAGACAAGTACTAGAGAACATTTCCAGAGTTCAGTGACTTCTCCTTCCTATGATTGATATGTTTTTACATACTGATATATGGTTCTGAAGTCTTCCCACATGTCTGGGGTGGTGTAGGATATGGGACATTACTTCCTGCCATGCGGATTGACTATGTGGAAAAGTCCTTGTTTTGCACCCGCTGAGAAGGCAGTGCCCTTTGTGCATAACCCCGATCAACCACTTCCAAACTATGTCGTAAACTTCTGAGTAAGTTTTGAAATCTCTACTCCAGTTATACTACTCGGCAAACTGTGGCAGAATAAAAAGTCTCTGTGGTTGCAGTGGTTAGCTCATATGTAATGCTCACCAAATACTAAGAAATCAACCTCAGAAGATTAATTACCTTGCAAGGAGTAGAATAATTGTTTACAGTTGTGGTTATACGTACTAAGGTTTGGGCACGATCTGCAATTTTGTGATGAACTCTTTTATTTGACAGAAGCTCCGTACCAGTTCCTTTGCTGGCATCATCCCTAGGTATTATTTAAACCTTTGTAGCAGCAGGTTTGATAAATGTATTTATAATTAGTCCAGAAACTATAAGCATTGAAAGTAAATAAAACGTGATGAATGAGTATTCTGAAGCTTTTGGATTTTTATACCACTAGAGTGCTAACAAGTTTTTAAACTGCTTGAATGTTTTTGCTCTTTTGTTTACTGCTTGGAAACTTACCATGATGTTTAAAGTCGGACAATATCACGTCAGAATGTGTGTGTGGAGTGTGGATGTGTGTGTGGTTTCAGAATTTGGGAACATCTCTAAGCCTAAAGGAATCACTTTGTTCTAGTTTACATTTAATAACAATTTTAATGTCAACTATTTTTCATGAAATTTTGAATATTTTCTTTGCAGCTGCTACTTTTACAACATTAACTAAAACTTAAGATTATTATTTGAGGGATCTCTTGGAAGATATATAAAGATTTTATCACAATCAAACCAAATAATACTAATAGTACTATTTATAGCTACAATTTAATATGCACACTTTGTGCCCGATGGTATTCTGAGTTCTTTCATCATATTGAAGATTTTAGACCTCAGAATATATTCAATAACTTTCACTTTTCTGCAATACTAGTCCTTTACGGGGCAGCATCTGTGGCTCATAGGAGTAGGGCACTGGCCCCACATGCTGGAGGTGGTGGGTTCAAACCCAGCCCTGTCCAAAAACTGCAAAAAAAAAAAAAATCCTTCATTCAGAATAGATTCAATACAGAAATATAAAAACCTATGCATATTTGTTACATAAATTTTTTGTAAGTTTTTTTATACAGATGCTTCCCAACTTATGATGGGATTCCATCCTCATAAACTCACTGTAAGTCAAATTACATGGCCATTGCCTAACGCTACCAGTAAATCCATGTTGAAGGTGAGAAATCATAAGCTAAAGCATCTACATACATGTGGGAGGGTATGCGTGTGTGTGTGTGTGTGTGTGTGTAAATACATGTACTGCTATGATCTGAAGGCCTATGTCCCCTCAGCATTCTTATGCTGAGACCTAATCCCCAAGGCAATGGCATTAAGAGGCAAGGACTTTGGGGGGTGATCAGGTTATGAGCAGGGATCAGAGCACTTATAAAAGAGGTCCATAGGAAGGGCAGTGCCTGTGGGTCAAAGTAGTAGCATGCAGGCCCCAAATACCGGAGGTGGTGGGTTCAAACCCAGCCCTGGTCAAAAACTGCAAAAAAAAAAAAAGGCCCACAGGAAGCTTGTTTTCCTCTCTGACACGTGAGGGTGCACAGAGAAGTCACTCTGCAGGAACCAGAAGACAGTTCCTATCAGACACCAAACCTGTCAACTGTGTCAATGCTTGGATCTTGGACTTCTCGGCCTCCCAAACTGGGAGAAATAAATTTCTGTTGATCATAACCAACCCAGTTAATGGTATATTTTGATAGCACCTCTAAAACAATCAAAACACACTCAAACACACCGCACATGCTTATATTATTTCTACGTATTTGGCAGGCTTAATATGAAACTCCTGTCGCAGAGCTCCATTACCCTGAAGAAAAAAATGAGGCAAAACATTTGTCACTTCAGTGTATGAAAACTCTCGCCTCAGTGCCTGACACTCTGCTGTCCAAACCTACAAACTACAATTGTACAACTTCTGTTTTGAGGGTTCACCCCCTTCGTGGGTGAGTGCCATCTTTGTAACTTACCTGGCCACCTTGGACATGTCACTGTGCCCCTGCTTCCCTGAGCAGAATTCTAAGGTAGCAAACCAAACAAAATCATGTTTGATGTGCTGCTTATATATTTCTCATACGCATGAAAATAAATGCCCGCATATTTGAATAATCACTGCATATTTGCCAGCCTTATAAGTTTGTAAAAAATGAATGTACAAATCATCTATAAAATTCTTCTAATAATTTTAGGTACGCTCTTTGAGCTCAGGCTCTATAGTAATTTTGCTTGATTTAACTCATATCACTCAGTATGTCCACTGTACCTTTGGTCCTTGTTAATGTGGGTGTTAGCCTCTGCATGAAGGGTAGAGGCTGAGGGTGGGACTTCAGAAGAAACTATAGGAAAGCCTCCAGTCACAGTTTAGGGAGACTCTTAGAAAGCAAATCCACAAGTAAGGATATGTGACTATGGCAGCTGTTTGTCCCAGAACTGATGACTACACATAAAAGATTGCAGCAAATGAAGATTTTATTGTTGCTTCCCTGACTTTCCACAATGACACAGAAGCTTGCAGGTTCTGGGCACTATTCCCAGAAGTGCTGCATCCTCTCCCCAGATCCACAGATGCTCTTCTGGGAACGAGGTGGCGGCCCTGGCACACACATGCGCTGACAGCGTGCGACCATTCCTGGAAGCACTGCCTTCTGGAGATGAGACTTTCAAGAAAAAAACCTCACCGAATTTCATTCTTTTCAGTTTTTCACAAATCTAGTATATTTTTAAAACTCAGGGGCTAATATTATGTGGGAGAGAAGAGCTCCTTCCACACCACTAATCCGTTTTTTGAGACTGGACATGTGATTGTTTGAGCTGCTGAGGAGCCAGGTAAAGAAAACCTGGGAAGAGTCACTTAACCACCAAAGGGTCCATTCATTACACTGTGCAGCCCAATAAAACACCACAAAATGCATACTTCTAAAATGAAATATCCACTGAAAATTATCATAATAACTTGTGTGTCATGGTAACTCTATCTTAGATTTACAGGCTGGTAACTTTTTAATTTTTAAAATAGATTTAGAAGGTACAAGTGCAGGTTGCTGCGTGGATACACTGGATAGTGGTGAAGTCTCTGCTTTTTGAGCAACCACCGCCTAGATAGTGTACATGGATCTGTTAGGTAACTCATCCTTGTTCATCTCTCTCCTGCCCCCTAGCTTTCCAGGTCTCTAACGACAGTTATTCCACTTTCTATATCCATTGTGTACGTATTATTCAGCTCCCACTTATAAGTGGGAATGTGTAATATTTGACTTTCTGAGCTATTTCACTTAAAATCATTAGCTCCACTTCCATTTATATTGTGGCCAAAGACCTGGTTTTTATGGCTGAGTTGTATTCCGTGGTGTATACCACATAGATGGACCACATTTCCTCATCCATTCATCTACTGATGGACACTGAGGTTGGTTTTATATCTTGGCTGTTGTGAACAGAACTGTTAATGAACATATCATTGTATCTTTTTGATAAAGTGATTTATTTTCCTTTGAGTATTCATGCAGTTAGTAAAATTGCTGGATCAAATCTTTGATAGACTCCACACTATTTTCCATAGAAGTTGTGCAACTGTACATTAATATGTGTGTCAGTGTCCCTTTTATCTACACCCTTGACAACATTATTTTGTTCTGTTTTCCATCTTTTAATCATAGCTACTCCGACTGGTGTAAGATGGTATCTCATTTTGGTTTTTTTTTTTTTTCTTTGATCATTAATGAAGTCAAGCATTTTCTCGTATGTTGGCTGGCCATTTGTAGGGGTTCTTTTGAAAACTGTCTGCTCCTGTCGTTGGCCAAATGCACAGTTTGTGATATTCCCTCATCTTCTGCAGGACGTCTGTTGACTCTGTTGATTCTGTTGCTTATTTATTTTGCTGTCCAGAAGCTGTTGAATTTAAGCCCCATTTGTCTATTTTTGGTTTTGTTGCATTTGCATTTGAGGGCTTAGTCCTAAAGTCTTTGCCTGAACCAATATCTAAGGGAGTTTTTCCTCAGTTATCTTTTAGAATTCGTATGATTTCTGGTCTAAGGATAAAATCTTTAATGCACCTTAAGTTATTCACATATGGTGAGAAACAGGGATACAGTTCATTCTTCTGCGTAAGGCTGTACAATTTTCCCAGTACACTTACTGAATAGAAGAACCTTTCCCCACTGTGTATTTTTTATCTACTTTGCTGAAGATCAGTTTCTGGCAGGCATGCAGCTTTTCAAAATTATGTTTTTAACTTTTTAAAACAATTTTGGCTTTTCTCTTTTGTTCCATTGACCTATGTGTCTATTTCTTACCAAGGCCATGCTGTTTTGGTTATTATAGCCTGTAGTGTAATTTGAAGTCAGGTAATGTGATGCTTCTAGCTTTGTTCATTTTTTTTATGACTGCTTTGGCTATTCAGGTTTTTTGTTGGTTGGTTGGTTGGTTCGTTTTTGGTTCCCTACGAGTTCCAGGGTTGTTATTTCTGTGAATAATGACATTGGTATTTTGCTAGAAATTGCATCAGCTCTATAGATTCTTAGGCCGATAGTTTTGTTTGTTTGTTTGTTTGTTTGTTTTTATCAGAGCTTAATTTAATAATTCCCATCAGAAAATCCCATGTTAGAGGGTTTCCAGGTATTTCTTTTTTTAGGCTGATAGTTTTTTTAAAAAAACCTTAGTAATCATGTACTGACTTCTTAATGTAATTGTTAGTGATTAAGTGATGTACTCAAACCAGGCATGACACAATGACACTCTCTTAAAGGTATGTGGGCATACAAGGGCGATATTTTCTTTTATCTCCCAAATATAAAATTTATTATCTGAGAAGTCCATAAATCTGAGGAGGTATTGCTATACTTACTTTCAAATAAAGAAATGGAAGCCCAAATTTGATTTTCTAGAACTTAACTATTAACGGCCTATTGCTGAGCAGAAGCCTTGTCAATAAAATAAACCATTTTGTACATAATAGGTATCATATGCGTGGTTGTTATAATAAAGTAGGCTGGGGCACTTAATATTTAGCACATGTAAAGAAACAGATATACATCGACATCACGGTACTGCATTTATCAATGCCGTAATTATATGCCTTCTGTTTACAAGATGAGTCATCTGTTTGAAGTGAAAGATTTCAGACAGAGCTACAGACCGTGGTTTTGGTACGCATCAAGCCACTTAACTTTTCCTGGTAATGTTATTTCTTTTATCTGCTTCTTAGGAGCACCCCTAGCATCACTAATGACACTCACCTTATTTGGGTTCTGTCGTGTTATTCAAGGTTTGTGTCATGGCCTTGCACTAAACATGGTAAAAAATATGTGAGAATAGGGAGAGATCGCTTTTTCCTGCAATGCACAATTTAACAGAAAGATGAACTCTTCTTGTGGAAATGGGTGGTGAGTCTTAACACTCACAAGACTTGAGCTCATTACAGCAGCAAAGGAGGCGGCTCCAAAATTATCACAGGGCACAGGGCACTACGTATCACAGGGTACGTACTATGGTCCTTTTTATGCCGTTAGGACTTAATACAGCATTTTTACATTTGTTTACTTTCGACTACAAAGGGCACCATGTACAATCTGTGTCTTTGTGTAAATTTTGGTAAATTTTTATTTTCTATAATAGACTTGTGTATGTTTAATGATAGTAAATGATAAAATAGTTTCTTTATATATTTTATGTAAGCATATACATAGGCTATACCTTTTTATTAATTTCTTGATATTTCTAGGGTACGTGTTTCCTCTACAATTTTTTCAAATAGGGTGGTGATAGGAGGGTGGAGTGTCAAAAGTTATTTTTCAAATTGTGGCTAATCTCCAAAGAATTTAAAATGTTTATTAAAAAAATATCCATGTAGATTGGGCACAGTGGCTCATGCCTATAATCCTAGCACCCTTGGAGGCTGAGATTTTCTTATAGGAAAAAAATGACAATTGTCATAGTTCTGACGCTTATTCAGAATCTGTACATCAGGGGTGGAAAATTGGAGGAATATATTAAAATTCTACCCTTTTCCAAAAATTTACAATTTAAAAAAGCCATCAGAGAATCACTGAACTTTAGTCTCAGTGAAATATAAGTTAGAGATAACAAAAGCTATTATTATTACCTCATAAGTAAGTCATAAGACATTCAGAATATTTAATGGACTTAGTTATATTCTTGTACTTATAATTGGGGTGGAAACAGAACTGGAAAGGAAATATATCGACTGCAAGTCCAGTGTTGTCTGTATGATATTTGTAAACTACCTTTGGTTTTATATGTCTATTATCATTATTCTCTTGAATGTTATTTGATTATAAAGTCCAGTGTTAAAACATCATATTAGTACGGGACTCTATTATTTTCTATGTGATTTTATATAAATCACTCTTTTTAATATGCTCCTTGAGAGCAGGGGAATTTTTTTTTTATTCACTGCATCATCAAGCTTGGAACATGCACACAATAGTTAGTGAAGAAATGTTCATTGATTAATATTTTTATTCAATCAATTGATCCCTCACTAAACCAGATCTGTGGAGAACCGGTAAAGTAATATACATTCCAACTCACTCTGTATTCTCATGATAAATGGAAAAATAACTAGGAAAAAAAAAACTACGGGAATTTCATTTAAACTCTATAGCGGTGGATAAAACTCTCATAATTGAAAAACCAGAATGATTATTAACTTTCATTTTGACAAGAAGAGGTAGATTTGACTTAGAACTTAAACATGCCAGTACATCAGAAGTTTTACCGAAATTGTCTCTTGTTAGAAAATATTGATCGGAAAAAAAAAAAAAAAAAAAAAAACATGATCAAGGTAGCCATGTACAGAGTTTGCCTGAATTATATAATTTGTAGCTTAAATTATTCCTATATTCCAAATACTAAATATATATATGACCTATGGTCCTTTATATATGCTGAAATTGGGGACTTAGAGGATATTCTCAAAATTCTTCTCCAAACAGCCTTATAGAGCCAAGAAATAATTTTTTTTTTTTTTTTCAGTTTTTGGCCGGGGCTGAGTTTAAACCTGCCACCTCCAGTATATGGGACTGGCACCCTACTCCTTTGAGCCATAGGTGCTGCCCCAGAAATAATTTTATATTACAATGAAAATCACACTGTGTACTCCCTACATGTTAAGCCGCTAAAATTTCAGCCTACCAAATAAACTAATTTTCAAGACAATGCCAGAATGAAAGAAATATGAACTCGTTAGCTCATTGAGGAATGACATTTGTTTTCACTTTGCCAAATCAAGAAGAAGCCAATGAACTTGAAATGTTACTTTTGAGAAAGATTGACCATTGCTTTGTACTAGTTTGGTAATTCAGATGATTTGATGCAAATACTTCAGTGGATCTGTGGAAAATACGTTGAGTGCATTGTGAAAATAAGGGGAAAATCTCAAGAAAGGTAACCATGTTAGCTATTAGACACAGTCATTAGCAATATTCAGAAATATTCTGACAGCTTTCACTACAATTTCCTTTTCTTTTGTCTAAAAAAACTACTCTAAAGAAATACATTCCACTAGGTTATAATTAACATGGCTGTCAAAAGATATTATATATCAGCAGCTGCCTACTATCCTGAGGTGGAGAAAGAGTGGCAGCACCATTGTTCTCTGCCTAATCAGGTCAGAGCAATGGCAACTTTAATTAGAGTTATTGTCGAGACACTGCTTAACGCCTATCACAGTAAACGACGTCGTATGTTTGTTCCTGCATCTTTTATTTTAACCTTTTTGAAGGAGGGGAAATGTTTTTAGTAGTAAATTGTCAAGCCTCTTCTCGATATATGCATTATAATACTTCTTCCTATATTTAGCAAATAATGACTAGTGGTCAAGCTACGGATTCTATCAGAAAATGATACTGTTTCATAATACAACATGAAGATCCCAGAGCATAAAAATAAAACCAGTAAGATTCCGACGTATAAAAACTGTGAGCATCAGAACCAGATATTTGTGGGAAAATGTTTTCCTATAGAACGGTTATTTTTCTGTGTGATATTATAGGTTAGGGAAGAGATATGTTTTCTTATAAAGCTAAATCATTGTTTATAAAATAATTGGAGCTTATTATCAAAACAATTATGGTTGCCGGAACATTTATCATTGAAACTGGCTCTAAACCTAAATTCTATCTTGATTTCTTCATTTTTTTCAAGGATGTTACATGGTTTGCAGCAAAGTCTAACCCTAACAAATGTATTTCGTATGCATTAAATGTTCTTTTAATGTAGAAAATCAGTGATACTTCCGAATTCTGTTTAGATAGATTGACCGCTCAAGTTATTATACATTCATTTTTAACAGTTTTTTGCTTAGGGGGGAAAAGATTCAGAGTGAAATAAGAAGCTTCTCTTAATACAGATAAATCCAGTTCATGAAAATAAATATAAACTATTTTGTCCTTTTCAGAACATGTATTGTTTTTAAAATGAACAATATTTGATTCTTCTCTGAGTGCTAATTTATTCCTTTGACTTATGTTAACTTTCCGGGAAATTATGTTCACCCCTTTAAGGGAACATCTCTACTGCCTCCTGACTTTCACATCATGCCATATGCAGCTTAAGATAATAAGACTAGCAATTACTTTTCTATTTTGACACACTCATCCAGGAACATCGTGCTGCATTTAATGAAGTAGGCCATTGCTGCCTTGAGGATGTATTCAGGTGGTCGCCGACTTAGGTGGCTTAACTGCCCATTACACACAAATAATCAACCAAGAAGGGCCAGCAGTTTCTAGAAAATCTGCTTCCATCTCCCGGAAGCCTTCTTTCCCTCGTCTTCGTTCTCTTTCTGCAAGACAACGCCTGGAGTGGTCTGTCTTTTCTCTTCCAGGGTGCTTTTTGTGCTGGAATGTCTGTTCTTACCTCCCACAGGGCTTAATAGGAGAAGCTCAGCATTATAGGTGCCAGAGACAAGAAAACAGAGAAGGGAGGAATCTGCATCTGCCCTCATTTCCCACGGCGTCCTTCAGCCGCCTCCAAGGTCATGGGCCTCCTAAGGACTCCATTCTAGCCCCTCAGCTCGTGTCTGTCTTCACAGGTAGTCAGCAAATCATGAGTAAGCCCCACTCTTTATTCCAGAGTTCTAAACCTTCGTCCAGAGCTTATGAAAAATGTATCTGGGGCAGTTTAATAGAGAGGAAGACAAAGAGAGAGAGAAGGGGGAGGGGAGGATTTACTCTTGTCTATTTCACTTTTGTGGCAGATCTAGTCTGGTGGTGAGAGATTTCTCAAAAGATGACAGAAAGTGAAAAGTAGCCATCTCTTCAATCAGAAGAAAGTAACAGTCACTCTACCTGGCCTGCAGGGTTGGAAAGACTCAGGGAAAGGGCTCACTTCTTTCTTGTCTACCGTCCAAAGCTGCTAATTGTTCTGGAGTCCCTTCCTCATGGGCGTCTCACTGTCCCAGTCCCACCTTCCCGTACCGCCTGTCCCGTGGAACCAGACCATTGGCACCAAGAATCGACTCTCTCTGCCCGTGAGAGGTGAAGTGGGCGAGATGGGAAGAGACCTGGATTCAGGGAAAGCGTGATTATTGGTTTCCTTCCGCTGAGGATCCGTCCTGCTCTCTGGACGGTGCTTCACTTCTGGCTTTTAGGAGGAAGGACGAGTTTCTCTGAGCTGGCGGAAGAGCACAACCAACACAGATGAGCTATCCCCTAAACGCATTTTCAGTTTCCAGCACGTTCGTTACCTGTAAACATTTGGAACACTCTGTGGCTATCAATCCAGTGTTGTCTTTGATATTGCCAAAGGAATTCAGAAAGAAAAAAAAGACATTTATTGAGTTCATCAGAAGCTGAAGAGTTTCCCATCTTTGAGAAAATTTTGCCTGGTGGTGGAGAGAGTTGGGATGAGAAGCAGCAGCCTGTGAACCTCAGATTAAAATGGTGCCCCTGCTTCCAACTTCAAATCCCTCCTCCCTTCTTTGTGATTTCTTTAAGTATAATTCTTGGTCACTCTGTGTCGGGTGAGGGTAGAGGAAAAATTGTTAAAAATGTAGTACAACCAACCAGGACTTTGTAAGCTGGAGTCTTTTGAGCATGTGGCAAGCTTCACATCAACTAGAGCAACAGAGGGAGTCTGCCTTCAAGTTTTTTTATTGTTGTTTTGTTTTTGGGACAGAGTCTCACTATGTCACCCTCAGTAAAGTGCTGTGGCTTCACAGCTCACAGAAACCTCAAACTCCTGGGCTTAAGCAATTCTCTTGCCTCAGCCTCCCAAGTAGCTGGGACTATAGGTGCCCGCCACAACACCCCACTATTTATTTTTTGTTATAGTTGTCATTGTTGTTTGGCAGTTCCTAGGCCAGGTTCGAGCCCACCAGCCCCAGTGTATGTAGCCGGTGCCCCAGCCGCTGAGCTACAGGTACCTTTACAAGTTTTGAGAAGAGGGGAGGAAGTGAGGGAAAGGAAAAGGAAAAAAAAAAGAAAAGAAAATAGAAAATAGTGACTAATTCTCACATAAATTAGATTTAATTTTGACCAAAGTACATTACTTGAACATTAATTTTTAATTCAACATTTTAATATGTTGTTTAGGATACTGCCTCCTCATTTATAAGTGAAATATGTTTGTAATTTCCCTTTATAATAATATATTTTTTCCAATTTTAATATCAG
>CAUYTI010053076.1:0-21469 GCA_963575145.1 Galago senegalensis | reverse complement strand
TTTTTTTTTTTTTTTTTGAGACAGAGCCTCAAGCTGTCCCCCTGGGTAGAGTGCCCTGGCATCACAGCTCACAGCAACCTCCAACTCCTGGGCTCAAGCGAGTCTCCTGCCTCAGCCTCCCAAGTAGCTGGGACCACAGGTGCCCACTGCAATGCCTGGCTATTTTTTGGTTGCAGCTGTCATTGTTGTTTTGGCGGGCCCGGGTTGGGGATTCGAACCCGCCACCTTAGGTGTATGTGGCTGGCGCCTTAGCCACTTGAGCCACAGGCGCCGAGCTGATAGACATTTCTAAAAAGAAGATATAGAAATGGCCAACAAAAGCACAAAAAGATACTCAACCTAATTAGTCATCAGAGAAATGCAAATCAATACCGCAATGAGATACCACTTCATACTCACTGGAATGGCTATAATCTAAAAAAAAAAAAAAAAAGGAAAGAAAATAACAAGTGTGGATGAGAATATGGAGAAACTGGAATCTACATAAATTGATGGTGCAGCCACTATAGAAAACAGTTTGGTTTTTCAAAATCATCCTCAAAAAAATGAACATAAAATGACTCTACAAGTCAGCCATTCCACTCATAGGTATAACCCCCCCTCAATTTAAAAGAACTATTCCAATAAATATTTTCACACAAATGTTCGTCACAGCACTATTCACAGTAGGTAAAAGGAAGAAACAAACCTAATGTCCATCAGTGGATGAATGGATGAACATCCGTAATGGATTATCACACATTCATAAAAAGGAATGAAGTACTGATACCTGCTACAATGTGGATAAACCTTTGAAACATTATGCTGAGTGAAAGATGTCAGACACAAAAGGACAAATATTATCAGATGCTATTTTTGTGCAATATTCAGAGTAGGTGATTCAGAAAGCAGATTAGTGGTTGCCAGGGGCTTGGGGCAGAGGGAATAGGGACTAACATCTGAATATAAATAGGTTCCTTCTGAGGCCTGGTGAGGTGGCTCACACCTGTAATCCTAGCACTCTGGGAAGCCAAGGTGGGAGGATTGCTTGAGCTCATGAGTCTGAGACCAGCCTGAGCAAGAGGGAGACCTCGTCTCTACCAAAAATAGAAAAAACTAGCTGGGCACTGTGGTGGGCACCTGTAGTCCAGATACTTGGGAGGGTGAGGCAAGAGGATTATTTGAGCCCAAGAGATTGAGGTTTCTGTGAACTAGGATACCATGGCACTCTACCCAGGGAGAAAAAGTGAGACTCTGTCTCAAAAAAAAAATAATAATAATAAGGCTTCCTTTTGGGGTGTTGGAATATTTTGGAGCTAGACAAAGGTGAATGGTTGTACAACATTGTGAATGTACATAATTCCACTAACTATACTCTTTAAAGTGGTTAATTTTATGTCATGTGAATTTCACCTCAATAAAAGAAAATGTGCAGTGAATAAATGAATGTGCGCTTATGTGAATGGTTGGTTGCCTCTGAAAAGAGCTGCTGTGTAAATGAGCATTTCCTGGGTCATCTACACCAACATTTCAAGGCGCAGTCTTTGCTTTCCTTTACTGACTCTTTATCCTGGTTGTTGGTCCTTTAAATTTCTCTTGAAGGCAGAAATTTGGAGAGCTAGTATTCAACAGGTCTAGCACACCAACTCCTTCAAGGTCTTAAGGCGTTATTGTCGTTATTCAGAAATATTTTACAAACTCAGTCTTGGAAAAAAGGTTTTATTAAGAACCTCATAATTATGTCCCTTGCCCTATTCTCACATCAGATTATTATAAAAGGTTTTGTGGAATGAGGCTCTGGGCAATTGGCCATCTTCTCAGCAGGATTGTGCTGATTCTTATTCTGCTAATCCACAAACCTGTTAAATCTCACCAAGCCAAAAGAAAAGACTTCTGGGGAGAGGCACTTACTTAAAGAGAGGCTTGGGCTTCCAAGTGCTCCTTTCTTTTGCACAGCTCTCAACAGGACTTTTCTCAGAATGCACCGAGTGAGATCATCAATATTTAAAATGAAACTGCCCACGTCAAAATAAGTGAACAACGCCATGGAGAGTGTGGCCTGGGCTCTGCTCCTGCTCCACATTTTGTTCACTTGAAAGATGTGGATCTTGCTTGTTGCATAATCAGTGACCTCAACATTTAATCCAGGCAGCAGGCACAAAGGGCAAAAAGTGGACAAAGAAAACTGAATATCTATAAGCCAAAGAATAAAGTCAGACCCGTATCTCACACCATGTACAAAAATGAATTCCAAGTGCTAAAAGCTATATGAGGCCAAAGATACCCTCGTAGCAGAGTGGCTAGCACGATCCCCCTTATGGGTCATATGCCAAATGTCCCAGGCCCACCCAGCTGCCTGAGGCTTGCCTTTTCCTCTCCTGCTCAGCCACATGGACCTGTTTACAAGCTCCCCATACATTTCCACACCACCTGGCCTTTGCTCTTGATTGTCTCTCTGCTAGAATGCCATCTCCAAAGTCAAACTCAACTTAAATTTTTTACCTCTTTTTCCATGAATCCAATTAGGATTTTCTTATTAGAAGTCCTTGCTCCTTCCTCAGGCCTCACGTGGTGTGTTCCTTTTCACTCTGGCATTGCTACATAGCTATTGTTTGTCTTCCATTTTCTGGGCAAACCTTAAATTAAAAAAATGTGACATTGTCTCCATAGACCTTGTAAATGTCCTATAAAGTCCAGTATTTCAACATCAAAACAACATCTTTCAGATTATTTCTTATCATTGGAAGTGACCCCTATAGACCCACATGTCCTCAGTTTCGGTTTGTAAAGTGCGAAACACTGTGATTAGGCCACTTATTTCATGCTGCTTTGATCATAATTATGTACTTTGTGTCTTTCAGTAAACTGTGAGTCCCCTAGGGATAGGGGCTGCATCAATTAGAATCAGGTTTGGCTAAGAGCCACAGAGACTCAAAATTACAGTGACTTAAAAGTGATAGAGGTTTCTTTCTCATGTCTGCAAGTCCAGAGGTAGGCAGTTTAGTGTGGGAATGTCTGCTATTCTAAGAACTCAGAGCCCAGGCTCCTTCCAGCCTACCATTCATTCTACATTCCTAAGTTTGATGAAGGTGAAGCCCTTGTCTTCGTGGTCCATGATGGTGATTAGCGCTCCAGTCATCATATCTATATTTAAGACAGGAAGAGATGAAAACTGAGCAAGGCAATGGCCAAATATCAGTTGAGTCTGGCAGCAGTCATATGACACTTCCACTCATCACGCAATAACCTGAACTTAATGACATGCCCACACTTACCTGCAAAAGAGGCTGGGAATGTAGTCTTTCTTCTAGATGGCCATGAGCCCAGCTTCAAATTGGGGTTTGATTACTGTGTTAGAAGAAGAGGCAGTATACGGGGAAACAGTCTGTGCCATGGGTAATCTTGTGCACCTCAGTATTCTAAACAATTCCAACTGAGGGTCTGACACACAATATCAAGGAACAAGAGGTAAAATAGCATAACGAGTGAGAACCCGGAGTCTGGAACTATCTGCCTGGAATGAACCCCAGTTCTGTCACTTCGCTAGCTGTGTAAACTAGCAAGTCACTTACCTTCTCTGTGCCTCAGTTTTCCTATCTCTAAAATGGGGATACTAACAGCAGTTGCTGGTATATATTGTCATATAAGTGATAGTTACTATTATTATTGTGGTGGTGTTGGATGAAAAAATGATCAAACAGAGATGTTCCCTATTAAGGAGTGACTGACAGTACAATCCTTTTATCTAGGCTTAGAAAATGTGATTGGTGTCAAGTCTCCAAATACAACTGCCAATAATCCCAATCAAGAGGTAGAGACTTAGTTCCCTTCCCCTGAATCTGCACTAGCCTTGTGACTTGTTTTGATAAATAGAATGTAATGGAAGTGACCCTATGCCAATTTCAGGCCTCAGCTTAAGAGCCCTGGCAGCTTGTGCCTGTTTTCTTGGCAGTCAGCTGCCATAGAAAGAGGTCTTGTTCCTGTGTGCTGTGGAGTGAGACTATGTGGAGGGAGAGTGGCCCTTGGGGACAGGAGACTATGAAGAGAGAGAAAGCAAGATGCAGCCAGCTCCTAGCCATTTTGGTCCCAGTGACTGAGGTGCCAGATATGTGAGAAAGGCCATCTCTGGATGTCCTGGCACCAGCCAAGCTCCCAGCTTACTGCAGCTGCATGAGTGACCCCAGACAATATCATGTGGAGCAGAACTGGCCAATCCACCCATAGAATCATGACGAACAAAGACTCGTTTCAAGCCATTAAGTTTTGAGGTGGGTTTTGGAGTGTAGACAAAGGCATATCAGGGCTCAGTACCTGACCTTGTTCTGCACTCAGGGCCCACACCTTCCTGTGTCTATTTTCTGTCTCTAGTTCCTGCAGGACTAGGGCAGGGCCTGAGGGGTCTAGGCCAGCCCTTGCCTTTGACTCTCAGAAGACAGAAGCCAAGCCTTCACCCATTATTTCCTCTTTCTAATGAAAAGGAGGCACTGAGATTTGCTAGCTGGTGACCCTTCTGAACTTTTCTGAGGCCAGATGAGATGAAGTTCAGTGTGAGTTCCTTGACTCTGAAAATTCTTCTTCAAAATACTCTTTGATTTCCAGTTTGTACCACTCCCTGGCCCATTTTTATTAACATGTTAAAATAAAATCCTTAGGCATATCACTTCAATTGGGAACTTGACCAGAACTGAAGTTGACGTGAGTCATCATTTCCCCTTTTTGCAGAGCTCACTAGAATATACAAAATATCAGCCAGGCACGGTGGCTCACACCTGTAATCCTAGCACTTTGGGAGACTGAGGTAGAAGGATTGCTTGAGCTCAGGAGTTCCAGATCAGCCTGAGCTAGAGCGAGACCTTGTCTCTACAAAAAGAAAGAAAAAATAGCCAGATGTGGTGATGCATTCCCATAGTTCCAGCTACTCTGGGAGGCTGAGGCAGAAGGATCAATTGAGTCCAAGAGTTTGAGGTTGCTCTGAGTTAGGCTGACACCATGGCACTCAATCCAGGGTGACCGAGTGAGACTCTATTTGAAAGAAAAAAATCTAAAATATCTTTCTTTCACATATATCATCTTATATGATTTCTGCAGTAAGAAACGCTTTCCTAACCAAACCAATATTGTAAATATGATTACAGTGGAATGAAGAAGGTTTTTACAAGTATGCAAATGGGACCCTAATTACAAATGAGTCCTTAGCTGGTTAGCAAGATAGTCTCCTCAGCTGATGACAACATCTGAATATAAAACTCAAAACAAACAAACAAAAGCTCTTAGTTAAGCCTACCTTTTATTAAACTGGCAATCCCCTAAATTCATCAAAACAAATGAGGTTCACAGTATTGAATATCAAAACTTCTACTACTCATACATTTCCACATTTTCAAAGGATCTAAACATCTTTTACTACCTACTTCTCACTGGTATGAAGAACTTGGTACTTTTGACCATTTTAAAACATAGCCCCCAAATTCTTTGCTTGCTCTTCTACCAAGAATTGGGTCCATGTTCCCACTCCTTGGATCTGAGTGGGCTCATGACTGCTTCAACCCATAGACTATGGCACACTTGATACCATGTGACTCTGAGGCTGGGTTAGAAAGGGATATGCAGCTTCTGTCTGGTTCTCTTGGGACAGTAGCTATAGGAGAAGCTAGTTGCCACATAAGAACTCCAACCATCCCAAGATTGCTGTGCTGGGGGGGCCACATGCAGATGCTCCAGGTGACAGCTTGCCCCTGCCAAAGCACCAGATATGTGAGTGGAGCCATCTTGGACCCTCCAGACACAGCCTACCAGCACTAGAACCACCCAAATGAGCCCTTACAGAATTCCTGACCCACAGATTCTTGTGCATAATAAATGGGTGTGGTTTTATGCCACTAAGTTTGGGTGGTTTGTGACACAGCAATAGTGACAGGAAGAGTACCACAAATAAAGCTGTGTGTGATGAAATCAGAGACTCACTCAACCTATGGCACTCAGAGACAGAAAGACTTGAGTTCAAATCCTTGCTCTGCCCTGTACTGTCTACGGCAGTGGTTCTCAACCTGTGGGTCGTGGCCCCTTTGTAACAATGAAAACACATCCCGCATATTAGATATTTACATTATGATTCATAACAATAGCAAAATCACAGTTATGAAGTAGCAATGAAAATAATTTTATGGTTGGGGGGCACCACAACATGAGGAACTGTATTAAAGGGTCATAGCATTAGGAGGCGTTGTGAAGGGAGAACCACTGGTCTAGGGTGACATTGGGTATGTTTCTTAATCTCCCTGAGCCTCAGTCCCCAAGGCGGAATAGAACCACATCCTTCCTAGTATTAGTGGCAGAAGTCAATGAGCTAACTCTACAAAGCACCTGAGACACAGTAGGTGTCTATAAGGTCAATTGCATGTATTGGTGGGGCCACCTGCTCTGGGATTTCAATGAATTTCGACTATTCATGTGTCTATTTTGGTCCAGATATCATGCTATTTGGCTTATTCCACCATTGCCCCTATTCAAGTGGTAGAATAGGACTAAAGGCCACAGAAGCATTGATAAGATTGATCATTTGATTCATCACAACCTCCCCTCATAGCCTTCACAACCCCCTCCCTAATCTCTATGCTGGAAGGCTGCCTTCGCCGAACCATGATGAACGTCAGTGTGGCAAGCTCTGGGCCACGTGTGGTTCAGTCCTGGTCTAGTAAACACAAGTCTTGCCAAACCTGAAACTCAAGTCATGGGTGAGTGGTGAGCTCTGGGCTGAGGTTTGGTTTTCTTCATCCCACAACTATAATCACATAGATTGTTAAAGGAGTAGATTTTTTTGTTGTTGTTGTTGAGACAACTTCGGAATTGGCTGAACCAGCGGAATAATTTACTGTAAAGTAGTTTCCTCCCCTAATCCTCCAACCCCCTTCCCACCCCTACCCCCAGAAAAAACCCAACACTGCAGAGGCTACAAAGGACCTTGTTGCTTAGCAACAGGAGTGAAGCTAATCAACACAGCTCTGAATATTAATATTTTTCCAAACACGACTTATCCTGAAATTGTGCGGCAAATGTGAGGCCTTCCTTTCAATATAAACAGTCATTTTTAAAAACATCTATAATTAATTTCGTGATATGTGCTCATTTCCTTTGCTGGTGGATTAGCCTTGTTAAATAATAACAGTGACATAGGCAGCACTAATACCGTGTGGCCTTTGTCCAGCACATTCATTTGGTGTTTTGTAATTCTGTCAGCCTCACAAAGTCACAGTGAGGTGGATGGGGCCAGTATTTAAGCTCATTCTCGAGCTGGAGAAATGGATGTGAAGAGGTTAAGTGTGGCAGAGCCCAAATGACCATACGGGCTTTCTGAAACCAAACCCAAGGACCTTTCCCCAAAACTATGTAGTTTCCCTCTTAGTCTATGACCTGCCTGTAACTTATGATGGAATTACTCTGAACCTCAGTTTTCTCCTCTATGAGATAGGGATGGGCACAGGGGTTGTACTGGATCAGTCCTAATGTTCCTTCAGCTCTAATATTTCTAGCTCAGTCTAGGTGATATACAGGATGAATCAACAGACCCTCTGTGGTTTAAAGAGTCTGGCAGGGGTGTCCAACCTGCAGCCCAAGGGCCAAATGTGTGTGTGTGTGTGTGTGTGTTTTTAAACAGTCTCATGTGCCGTGACATCACAGCTCACAGCAACCTCAAAATCTTGGGCTTAAGCGATTCATTTGCCTCAGCCTCCCAAGTAGCTGGGACTATAGGCACCTGCCACCACACTCAGCTATTTTTAGAGATTGGGTCTTGCTCTTGCTCAGGCTGGTCTCGAACTCTTGAGCTCAAGCAATCTGCCCACCTTGGCCTCCCGGAGTGCTAGGGTTACAGGTGTGAGCCATTGCACCCAGCCCCAAATGTGGATTTTTTGAGATCTGTTTTGCTTATCTGTGGTGTTGGATATTGCAAAAACCATGCACAGACCCTTTTTTTATCCATCAGCTTTTGTTGGTGTTTGTGTATTTAAGGTGTGACTCAAGACAACTCTTCTTCCAATGAGTGACAAAGAAGACAAAAGTTTGGACACCCCTGGATTGTATAGGCTATATCTTAAAGGCAAAGGTAAGAAGGGGAAAGAACAGAAAGATGTGGCTGAAAAAGCTCACTAAAAAGGCAACACCTATGGAACATATTGCAAATACAAGTTGGATCTATCAGGTGTAGAGCATAAATGTCTTAATCCTGTAACTGGGTAAAAGTGGTGAAGACTATGTTGTTTAATAGGATGTAAACATTCCAATTTGTACAAATAATCATCACATTGAATCCTACAATGGCATAAATGTATTTATGATCTATGTACGAATGACTTAATAAAAAAAAAAGGCAAAGAAAGTCCTCCAAACTCAGAAATAAGAGCTGGGTCTCAGGGGATGAAGAGCAGAAAAGACCCTGTGAAGGGATGAGAAGCAAAGGGCTCAGCTGCCAGCTGTCAGCAGGGGGCATGGGCATGGTAGAGGTGACGATCCTATCACAGAGGTGGCACCTCAGAGTCACACCCAGGAGTCCTGGAGTGCCTGAGTTGCCAGCTGAGCTGTTTTGCTGCCCTGTGGGCCAGAGAATCTCTATTTGCACTGTGATTAAATGGGGGTGTCTCAGGAGCAGCCCTCTCTGAATTGAGTCAGGCCCGAAGGGAGGTTGCCCCATAGATTTGGCCAGAACTCCGAGTTGGTGAGTGGAGGATTCCCAATCGAACTGCTACAACTCAAAAGACTCACATATTCGTGAAGTTCAAGGGATGAAGCTGAGTCAAGTTATATCTTTAGGCACTCCTTTTTTTTCTCTCTCAGCTCTATTTCCTTCCGCATGAGACAGGTGCCTCCCAGGGAAGCCTCCCATAATTGTCAGACTTCCTCATCCTGACAGCTTGTGAGCTTTCAGTCCTGGAAACACCAACAAAAGTCAAAACGTGTCTTGCGGAGATGGAGTTACCTTGGGCCACATGGTCAGTCAAGAACCGACCACTGTGACCCAGAGCATGGAGTATCCTGACTGGCCACACATGTGTCATAATCCCTCCCTTATGGGGTGCCAGATCAAATCAGGAGATATTTGAATTTTAGATAAATAATGAATTTTTTTAGCATAAGTATATTCCAAATATTGTATGGGCTCTACATATCCTAACAAATTAATTAGAACCTTTGTAAGGTGACCACCCAAGGGACTGTAACAAACTGGCCAACATATGGAGGTGGTCAACATAAGGAACTAAGCCTGCTGTTCTGATACATACATGGGCATGTCAGTCTGTGAAAATTAGGTTAACTTAAGGAGGTGGTCAATGTAGGAAGGTGGTCAACCATAAAGGTTCTACTGTATAACTGTATTTTTATTTGCTACATCTGGCAACCCTCCCCTCCACATGGCCTGAGGAGGGGTATGGGGTAAAGGATCATGTTATCCCAGCCTGACCCTCCCTCCTGCAAATCCCTGATGCCAAGAGAATTGCAGTTGCTTGAGGCTTACAGGTTCCAGAAAGGGCAATGGAGGCCAGACTTCCCTGGGGGCACTGAGGCATGGCTGAGGGAGGTCCTGGGAACTTCACCAGTTCCATAGACCCTGGCTGGAACCTGTCTGCCTTGCTGCGTGCAGATAATCATGCTGGGGAGCAGCTGTCTCCACTGGGTGTAAGTGACCAAGTTCTAACACTGAGGGCCACGTGGTTCTTTGAATGGAAATGACTCAACAGTCACCTTGGGCAATGCCTGTCCTATCCATGCATCCCACTGCAGTCTGGAAGGTCCCCTCACAGTCCCTGAACAGGCCCAGAGCATTTCTCCTTGGCAGTGCTGCTTTTGCTCAAATGCCTCTCATTTTTCTCTTCTGTGCAATTCCTACCTAGCCTTCAAGGCCCAGCTGAAATCACCCTTCCTCCAAGAAGTCTTCCTTGATTTTTCCCCTAACCCAAAGAATGTATGCCATTCATTCAACCTTTATATGCTGCTTTGCATTATAAGTTAACTTTTCATATTTATAGATCTTACCCCCAATTAGACTGTGAGGCAGTGATCATGTTTATATTTACAGTAAAATTGTACACAGCTATCATTTAATAAAACAAAATTCCCATGATACCTTGAACAACATATACAATCAATATTTGCTGATTGATTAATTGATAAACAGATGGAAGTTTAGGCTCAGTGCCTGTGGCTCAAGTGGCTAAGGTGCCAGCCACATACACCTAAGGTGGCAGGTTCGAATCCAGCCCTTGCCTGCCAAAAAACAATGATGGCTGCAACCAAAAAATAGCCAGGCATTGTGGTGGGCGCCTGTAGTCCCAGCTACTTGAAAGGCGGAGGCAGGAGACTCGCTTGAGCACAGGAGTTGGAGGTTGCTGTGATCGTGATGCCATGGCACTCTACCCAGGGGGACAGCTGGAGGCTCTGTCTCAAAAAAAAAAAAGAAAGAAAGAAATTTAGCTATGCATACAAATAAGCCATTTCCAGTGAGTTTGCTGTCCTCGATGCAAAAGAACAACAAAAAAACAAAACAAAAAACAACCAAACACATTTCTTTTTGATAGTATTGAATAGTGGTTCTCTTGAGTATGTCCCCATCAGCTGAGTGGCTGCCCACAAAATTTGTTATCAATAAAATACATAAATCTCAAGTTATTTGCTTAAATAAGTTAAAATGCCTTCAAGGTTATCCTTGTTATAACATGGTTCACATTCATTTGCATTCCGATGTGCCTTCTTGAATGGAAAAGGAAGTTGTGGAATTACATCATGAAGCCGGAAGCTGGGCATAGTCCTAGGCTCAATTTCTGGAGGAGATGGTGTGTGTCAACATCGTCTGTCTGTATCTTTCACTAGAAACAAAGACAATATTTTCTGAATCATGGGAGGAATGAACGACACACACACACCACAGATTTCCTGATGTCCTGAGCATCCCTTCCCACCCACTGCCACTGCCTTCTTCCCAGTAATGGTCACTAAGTCTCATTTGGCTTTTAGGGCCAAGGGATCTTCCCCTTCAGTGGAGGAGAAAAAGAAACTGAGAAAGAAAATAAATCCATAAATAACTCCCCTAGGGGAACACTATTTCAACTAGAAAATTGTTCAAGAAGCAGCTGAGCTGTCAGTGAAGGCAGATGTACATCACAATTGGTTGGGGCCAGGGGAGCTCAGAAGCTTCCCCTGTGGTGGTATGGCAGAAGCCTGCTGTAGAAACACTGCCCCCATTCCCTCAAATCCCTGGGGGCCTTCCAGAGTAGTGCACACCAGACAAAGTTACAAATGCCAGGATCTTCATGTTTTTGCCTGAGGATTTTCTCTTGGGACTGGAGCCTGCGCTGCCCTGTGGGGTAGGCTGAGAGTAACAGTGATAGAAAATTAACAGCCCCACCTCGTGGAGCATAAATCCCAAAGCTCCCTCACCCCACAGATGAGAGAACCAGGAGGTGCTCCTCTCAGAGCTCCTGAGGGGATTAAGCTCCAGTTGCCCAGAGGTCACCTGCGGGATAGCATACCCTTTATTTGCTGCCTTTCCTTCCCTGTCTCATTTCCCCCAACCCTTCCAGCATTTCCTTTACCTTCCAAATAAACCATTTTGCATTCAAATCCTTGGCTCAGGATCTGCTTCTAGAGAAGGAATCCAAACCAAGTTATCTGCCATGAGGCCTAGGAACCAGCTTTTTAAAATTATACATTCTTCCAGACCATTAAACATTCTTTCTAGAATCCAAGTAGAATGGCCATATTGATGGAACCAAGAGAAAAGCCCATGTTTTGCTGCCCCTAAGGAAGAGAGAGCCAGACATTTGGAATGAAAAGAGGTGAGTTTGGGTGCCAGCTCCACTAGTGGCCAGCTGCTGAGTCATCTCAGGCAAACCATTCCATGGTGCCTCTTTTTCTTTACCGGATAACTGTGGGCCCAAATCATGCCAATCTCCCAAGGTCGTCTGGAAGTAAATGGAACGATGTGGGTGGAAGTGCTTTGTGAACTAAAAAGGGCTGTCGAGGGACTGGTTCTCTTCCCAGGGAGCTGAGAGCAATATTATTCCTGGTTAAAACCAATAATTGTGAAATGCTGGTGTGGAAAAGCCTTCCTTTGGTGTCAGAAAGGAGACAAGCGTCATTCCCCCATTTTCCTCTTGTGCTATGCAGTTTGGCTTTGAGTCACCTCATTTCACCCCACCACCCCCCATTACCCTACGTCACCCCTGGTCTTTTAATTACTAAGCACGTTGCAAACGATCAGCACTCTGGGCCTGTTAGCATGATGAATGAGCAATTAAAACTACATAAGCAATTACACCAGCTCCAAATTTTCCACGTTCAGCCAGCGTGTTCTCTGGTGGGTCAGTCAGCTCTTCAGCCAGAAGGATGGGGCCCTTCTGCTGGAGAAAGACGCTCCCTCTTGACCTCCACCCCCAGGTAATTACTGGACCCCCCAGAACCGAAACTGCACAGGCTCTGGGTGAAGCAGCAGAGAAAACCTCTCCAAGGTCACTTGGTCCTGTCAAACAGACTGCCCTGATCCTTTAAGAAAAACACCATTTTTATTAATTCCAGCCCATTGGCTGAACTGTCTAGCAGAAATAAACTGCAAGAAAGCAAAGGGTAATAGTCTGTCACAACAACGTTTTATGAAAAAGTCTCTTCACTAGAGGTACAATAAAGTACAATAACCATTTAAGTCCAAAGCATTCTTTCATTCAAGGCACATATCTGTATATAATATAAGGAAGGGACAAGCCCTATGTTAGGATCCCTACCTCAAGTTTCGGGACAGGCGGAAATAGGCACGGCCACGTGTCAGAGGACTACAGGGAGTCCACTGCCTGTTGTTACTGTTACCCTGTAAATATAGGAAGTCAGTAAGGAGAAGCGGTAGGGTCAGGCAGGGCAGGGAAGGAGATGCTGGGACAAGAAAAAAACCTTTTTGATTCAAAAGTTTTCAGACATGTTCACCTCATAGCCAAGTCACCCCTCAATATGGGTCACATTGAAGGAAAAGGTTTAAAAATAAAATGCAAACCTAGTCCAACCACCCTTCACCACAGACTGACTCCACACAGGCAGCTTTATTCTTACCCTCTGCAGAGATCTTGCTGCCTCACTAAGCTTGACTTTGACCTTGAAGATAAACACCCAACCAGGAAACTGAGGCCCCACCCACACTTGCAGAATTGAGCCCTCCTGACAGAGATAGGCAGAGAGACTCTGCTGGGTCCAGGCAAATCTCAGTTTTCTTTTTCAGCCTGGGATCCTCAGGGGAAATGGAATTGTACCCGGTAGTTGTCACCATCAAGGCAGAATTGCATATTAATTTTATTCAGAGGAGAATATAAACAAAGCAAGGACAGATCAGATCATTTCCCCCTCTGTATGGAAGCAGAAATACAAATGCCTTGGCCATTTGTTTCTTTGATTTGAGCTTAGCTAAGGGTAGTCACATCTTAGTTTGGATTCTCTAGAAGCAGACTCTGGGACAGATTCAAGAGCAACTACTTTATTGGGGAGGGAAGAGGAAGAGAAAGGACTGACACCAATACAAAGTCATTAGTTTACCCCTAGGGCCACTGAGGCTTGTTCCCATCAAAGGAATTCCAAGACTGCCTCAGAGTTATCTCAACCAAGTGAACAGCCTAATTTTGTTTTGCAAGTTGCACAAATCTGGGGGCACAGGTGCTCCTGGGGCCAGAACCAAAGCCCTTAGGCAAAGAGTGGCAAGTGTCCACAATAAACAACCTTCAAAGTTCTGTTGTCCAATAGGTAGCCCTTAGCACATGTGGTTATTTAAATTTAAATTAATTAAAATCAAATAAATTTAAAGTTCAGCTCCTCAGTTGCACTGGGCACATCTCAAGTGCTTAATACCCACATGCGGCTAGCGGCTACCTAAGTGTACAGCACAGATACAGAACAGCACTGTCATGGCAGAAAGTTCAGCACAGCTTTCAGAATATAGAGAGATGAGTACTGGAGGTCATATGAGTGAGTGCTGGCTAGAGGGTAGAGGAACAAGATGTCACAAGTGGGCACAAAAGCTTAAGAAATCCTTGGGTCCAACAGAACCTTAAGAAATCACAGAGCTCAGCCTTCTGCTACCCATACAGCCTTCCTGGCCCAGAGCCGTCTGGCTTTTGCTCCTCATCATGAACAGACTCTCTAGCTGAGGCTGAGCAGCGTTTCCTCTGACAGATCTGCGTCCCTTACCAAGATGAGGAGAAATCAGTCAACATTCATTGTTTTATGTACACATTGAAATGGTTAGCTCCCCTCCACCCATTTTCCTCCATGTTGTAAAGTTGAATTTCTTTTAGTGGTTCTCATGGGTTTTATGGTTTTTAATCCCTTTCAATCTCATCTCTGAACCCCTTCTAGATCTCTTTCAAAAAGCTGCAGCAAAGGTTTCTATACTTTGGGTAGAATGGTATAGTGGTTACAAGCACAGGCTCTGGAGCCAGACAGCTGGGGTTCAAATCCTAGCTCTACCACTTAGCATTATATGGCCTGGGCTGAGTTATTTAACCCCGCAGTACATCAGGTACCTCACCTATAAATGGGGAAGATGCTGGTAGCACTCACTGTATATGGTAAATACCTGATAAGCATTCCCCATCCTTTCAACCTTATGTCCTACCATTCTTTGGGACAAATCACCCACCTAAGTCTCATCTTCTTGTTCCCAACACCTGTGGGTCAGTCCTATTCTTTCTTCTCTCATACAAGTACTCCCCATTCAGACATTAAGACTGTAGAGACACATTGACCAAGTGCAGTATGTGAAACTTGATTCTCACATGCCCACAAAAATAAACAAACAAACCTGGAACCTCCAAGATACTTGGGGAGATTTGAATGTGGGTTAGATATTAGATGATGTATCAGCTATTTAATTGCTATTTATTGCTGAGTAATAAGTTACCCCAATACTTAGTGGCAGAAAACAACAACAAATTGGGCAGTGCCTGTGGCTCAAGGAGTAGGGCGCCGGTACCATGTACCATAGGTGGTGAGTTCAAACCGGCCCCAGTCAAAAACTGCAAAAACCAACCAACCAATCAAACAACAACAACAAAAAAATATTTATTACATCACCCAGTTTCTGTGGGTCAGGAACCCAGAGCAGCTTGACTGGGTGGTTCTGGCTCAGGGTCTCTCATAGGTTGCAGTTAAGATGTTGGCTGGGGCTGTGGCCATCTGAAAGCTTGACTGGGGCTAGAGGATTGGATTACAGATGGCTCACTCACATGACTGGCAAGTTGGTCTGACTGTTGGCAGAAGGCCTCAATTCCTTGCCATGTGGACCTCTTTGTGGGCTACCCAAGTGCTCCCTCCAATATAACAGCTGGATTCCCCCAGAATGAGAGATCCCAGGGAGCAAGGAAGAAGCCACAATTTCTTTTATGTCCTAGCCTCAGAATTCAACATTCCATTACTTCCTCAATATCCTATTGGCTATTCAGCCCTATTCACTGTGAGAGAGGAATCCACAAGCATGTAAATACCAAGAGTGAGGCTATCACATACTGTATATGAAATAATGTTAATTTTCTTAATGTGATAATGGTATTGTGGCTTTGTAAGAAAATGTTCCTGTTCTTAGTAGATGCATGAGGAAGTATTTAGGAGTAAAATGTAGCAACAGATCCACCTTTCAAGTGATTTGGCAGGAAAATAAGGCATTTATGTATTAGGTTAACCTACATATGATTTTTAATATTCAACTACTTTTGACAAACAAAAAAGGCAAATTCATCTGATTCAACCTAATATAGAGTAAATGTGGCAACATTTACTCTATATGAATATAGAATGGTGTGTTGAATATAGAATGGCGTGTTTGTTCATTTTGTGCTGTTTTAACAGAATACCACAGACTAAGTAATTTATAAACAATAGAAATTTATTTCTCATGATTGTGGAGACTGGGAAGTCCAAGATCAAGGCACTGGCAGGTTTGGTGTCTGGTGAGGGCCCAGTCTTTGCTTCTAAAATGGCATCTTCAATGCTACATCCTCCAGATGGCAGGAATGATATTCCTCACATGGCAGAGGAATGGAAGAACAAAAAGAAAGCAAAAGGGGGCCCAAACTTGCCCTCTCATAATGGCATCAATTCCAACCACAAGGGTGAGCCCTTAGGCCTAATTACCTCTTAAAGTCCCAGCTCTTATATGTCACAATGGCAGTTAAATTTTAACATGAGTTTGGGAGGGGAAAAACACTCAAATCATAGCAGATGGGAAGGGTGATCAGACGTTTCCTTGTACTATTCTTTCAACTTTCCTCTATGTTTCAAAATGTAATTATTTTTTAAAAACTTCTATTATGCCCCAAAGTAGAATGAGCTACTATTCCCTCTCTCCAGTTAAATTCTAATAGTAATTGTATTTCCTTTTTAAACCTGTGATCAAGGACTACCACCATTGGTCTTCTTACTGGAAGAAGAGCCTTCATTTCCCACCCCAAATTGTTTCTACATTTTCACATAGTGCTGCTTCTCTGGTGCCCTGGAACCAGTCCCTGTGGTCTCTCTACTATCCCCTTTCCATCTAGTCATCATGCAGCTCTCTCTGTTTGCTGTTGATGGGGAGAGGTCTCCACTCAGCTGTACATGGCCATAATCTGTTGATGACTACTGCTATCTCCCTCCCCAATCTCCTAAATGAGAGCACTGACCCACATCAATAATCATCCATGAACGAATAAAAGTTACCACCCTTCTAAATTCCCCATGGCACAACTGAGAATAGGCTACAAATTTTAAGAATACTTGAGTTGCTCAGGATAGAGCCTCCCAGCAAACTAGAAATAGAAGGCAACTTTTTTAATTTGATAAAGGACATATACAAAAAACTTAAGGTTAAATTACACTTAATCATAAAAGACTGGTTGCTTTCCCTATAATATTGGGAATAAGTCAAAGTTGTCCATTCTTATCACTTCTCTTCAGCAATGTATTGGAGTTCCTAGCCAGTGTGATAAAGCAAGAAAAAGAAACAAAAGGTATAAAAATTGTAAAGGAAGAGGTAAAACTGTCTTTGTCCTCTGCTGATATAATTGTGTCTATAGAAAATTCAAGGAAATCTATTAACTACCAGAACTGATAAATGAATTTAGGAAGGTCACGGGATACATGGTATATATACAAAAACCATTGCATTTCTGTGTTAGCAACAAATAATGGAAAATAAAAAAAAATACATCATTTGACAATAACATTTTAAAAACACAGGAATAAATAATGTCCCTTGGTCACAACACACTCTGTGCTCAAGATCCCTCCCATGTACTACCCCAATGTCCTGTCAATCTCTGCTTTTGTTCATGCTACCCCCTCCCTGAAATGTCCTTCCTGCAACTCTCTGCCAGGATAAATCAGCCTCACCTTCTATGTTTGAGGCTCTACCTTCTCTGTGGAACTGACTCTGACCTTCAACAGATACTTTCCTGCCCTTGCCATTCTGGCTTCCCAGGACACCTCTTTGGACCCGTTCTTTTTTTTTTTTTAATACAAAAAGACATTTTATTATTACTATTTTATTATATAATATGTTAATAAATATATCAGATTGCATCTTCTCAAATGGCAAATGAAGCACATGTCTCTCTAATTCCCTGGATAACCTCAGTATCATCTGTCCTTTGCAGGATTCAATTTCTTACAATGAGTGTGATACTGACCATGAGGATGCCAATGGTGCTTAGTAGTAAAGAACATGTTGCTAAGTTATTCTATCATGGGGCCTTGCTCAAGGTTTTCACTTTTTTTCAGATAATCTGGTTTTCAGCACTTGATCATGTGTTTCTTTATTATTTCGCACAGGATCTGGTAGAGGGATAGGTTCTGTGTGTTCATATGGAGTGTCCACAGAAGGGTGGTAGCATTCAATCGTCCTGCCATCAGATGTCAAAGCAAGCTCTACTTTGCAATTATAGTCATTTGGTAAAGAAGAATCTGTTGATTTATGATGAACACAATATAAAGCTCCATTTTGGATTGGAAATAAATGTTTTGAGATAGTTCTCTTGGATATCACCCATTTAATTGCAGCTACGGCCACAGTATATCAAGATACTTATCAGGCAGTGTGAAAAAAGATGTTTTAAAGAAAAACTGCTTTTAAAATCTGTTTCTAGGCCATGTACAGTGGCTCACACCTGTACTCCTAGCATTCTGGGAGGCCAAGGCCAGTGGATTGCCTGAGCCCAGGAGTTCGAGACCAGCCTGAGCAAGAGTGAGACCCCCCCTCTACCAAAAATAGAAAAAATTAGCTGGGCACTATGGCGGGCACCTATAGTCCCAGCTACTCATGTGGCTGAGGCAAGAGGATTGCTTGAACCCAGGAGTTTGAGGTTGCAGTGAGCTATGAAGCCATGGCACTCTACCCAGGTCGACAGAATGAGACTCTGTCTTTAAATAAATAAATAAATAAAATCTGCTTCTAGACAGATTAGTTTTTGTCCCTTGACAGCTCCTTACTGTGAGCCCATCATCTTATTTCCTGGACCCTTTCTAGATCATGAGTGTGAATCAGCATGGAAAGTATGTGGGCAACAATATAGCAAGTCTTTGCTTCAAATTCCTGTCCTGCTACCTAATACTTGTGGATGTGGGCAACTCAGAGCCAGTCATTTCTCTCTGTTGTTAAAAAAGGGAACAATAATTCTCATCTCCCCAAGATTGCTTTGAGGGTTGAATAGTTTAACTGTGTGGGATGGGACGTGCCTAGCGGGGTGACTGATTCTGAAAGAATTGGAGTAGTTGGTAACATTGTTGCTGCTTGTCTTATTTCCTTGGCAACACCTGAAGCTCAGCTCTTTGAGGGTAAGACTAGAATCCAGCTCAGAGTCTTATACAGGCAGTCCCTGAGTTACAAACATCTGACTTACGTACAACTCACACAAACAGAGGCTATTACAGGTAATAGGTAAATGTACTTGTTCCAACTTACATACGAATTCAACTTAAGAATAAACCTACAGAACCTATCTCATTCATAACCTGGGGATTGCCTGTACCCAAATCCTTTGGTAAACATTTGTTAATAATTCATGACTTCCCCCAAAGAGGCCACATTAGCCCACCAGAAGAGGAAATACATCCTTAGGAGATGAAGTGTTAGGGTGGAATGCAAATTTCAAACAACTGAGAGACCATGTTTTAGACTCTATTTCAAGGCCTCTTTGCCCATTACTCACAGTGCTCCAAGACTCTTCCCTTGTATGACACTAACATCCCTGGTATCTTTGGTCACTTCCTCCATCTTAAAAGCAATTCTTAGCCCTTTTGAGGAACACAGTGTCCCAAGGGTGAGGAATGGATCTCCTATTTCTTGGTGTTCAGCTTGGCCTCAGCTAAATGCCTTGCCTCAGTTTGCAGCTCTATAAAATGGACATAAGAATTGTGCCTGGAGGGTTTTTATAACACCCATAATGGACATGTTGGGAGACACATTGGATACAATTAGGATAATACACATATAGTTATGAGTGTTAAAATCAAGTACTCGTCAACATACACAGTTATGATTTAATAAAAAAATACATAAAAATGAAAAATGAAATCAAGTGCTCAGTAAGTATATACTGAACATATTTGAGTTACATTGGGCTTGTTTTCTCATCTGTAAAACAGAGATAAGAATAGTATCCACCCTAGAGGGTCATAATTTAAGCTCAAATATGACATTCATGTAAAGAGCTTAGCTGGGACCTAGCACTTATATGCATTCAGCAAATATTGGCTACAAAGGTAGATTTACTGTGAACTTAGTAAGGCTTCGGCTTCAGGCCCCTCACTTACCATGGTCCCTTCCAAGTTTGGCTGAAGGGTAGTAAGGCACTTAGATGTTTTCTATAGACCCCCATCTGTTCTAGTTTGACTCCCCCATCATACCTCCCATTCGGTCAAATGGCATAAAAGCAGCTGCAGACATATTTGAGATTTGGCTAAGGGGAAACTGAAGTGAGAATACAATTAGTTTTTGTTTAGGAGTTTGCAGCCACTTCTGTGTGAAGTTGGTGTGAACCATAACATGTCGTGGTCAGAAACAGCCTTCAGGAATACTCCTACTGCCCTCTGGGCTGACTTACCCAGTACTGTGACTCAAAGGTGCATGCCAGAGGTTGATTCGCAATTCAAATATGTCTGTCCTGCATATCTGTTGTGACATAGCAAGTTATTCTGGAACTCAGCGGCTTAAACAATAACAATCATTTGTTCTGCTCACAAATCTGCAGTGAACAGGGCTTGGCAGACACAGCTGGTCACGGCTTCACATGGCATCAGCTGGAGTGGTTTGAAGGCTGGAGGCTGGAATTCTCAGGAGGCTCCACACACGTGCATCTAATGGTTGATGCTGGCTGTGGCCTCTCTGTGTGATCCGGCCATGGTGGCTGTGTTCCAAGGGTGAGTGTCCTGAAAGGGCAGGACAGAACTATACCACCTTGTATGACCTACCTTGGCAGTCACATAGTGTCCCTTCTGCTACAGTTACAGACCTACTCAGATAGGAGGAAGGAAGATAGGCCTCACCTCTCAATGAGAGGAATGTCAATATCCCATTATAAGAGCATATGGGGTGAAGACCTGGTGGGGACCACTTTGGAAAATACAGTCTGCCACAGTGTCCTATGGTTCCCAGCCTCTGAAAGTATGTAGGTAACGGGAGAAACGAAGCTTGAAATGTATGGAGCCAGGAGCTAGTCTGTGGAAAATCTTTGCAGTCAAAATGGAAATTTGCTTTTGTCAGGAATATACCCAATAATGCAGTGTATGCAATTAATAATGCACCATGTAGTTTTATTTCTTTTCTGATGGGAATTGCACTAAATAGGATTTATTGAAATTTGTGTGTTTGTAGGGCACAAAATTGGAACAGTCCTACAAACACAAGTGGCATCTGTTTGAAAAGTGGTGAGTTTTATGCATCCCAGTATTTCAGACTGAATCTTAGCATATCTGATACATCTTGTCCTGATGGAGTCTGGTGGATCCAGAAACAAAAGTGCACGAAAAATTGCTACTGACGCAGCCTGAAAAAACAAGTGCTCTAGTGAGGAAACTACACAGGTTCATCAACATATCACCGTGTGTAGCTTAAGAATAATTCTATTTCATTATTTAAATATGCACACATTATATGCACCTTAATTTCATGTGATTTATGCGCACACACACAGGATGCCAAAAAAAATGTATACACATTTTAAGAAAGGAAAAAAAACGGCTCGGCGCCTATAGCTCAACCGGCTAAGGCGCCAGCCACATACACCTAAGGTGGCAGGTTCGAATCCCCAGCCCGGACCCGCCAAACAACAATGACGGCTGCAAACAAAAAATAGCCGGTGTTGTGGCGAGCACCTGTGGTCCCAGCTACTTGGGAGGCGGAGGCAAGAGACTCGCTTGAGCCCAGGAGTTGGAGGTTGCTGTGAGCTGTAATGCCACGGCACTCTACCCAGGGGGACAGCTTGAGGCTCTGTCTCAA
>CAUYTI010053073.1:0-11455 GCA_963575145.1 Galago senegalensis | reverse complement strand
AGACTGGCTTGAGCCCAGGAGTTGGAAGTTGCTGTGAGCTGTGATGCCATAGCACTCTATCAGGGTGACACTTTGAGGCTCTGTCTCAAAAAAAAAAAAAAAAAAAGACCATCCCTCCCAGGTGTCACCTGTGGCTCAAGGAGTAGGGCACTGGCCCCATATACTGGAGGTAGTGGGTTCAAACCCAGTGGGCCAAAAACTGCCAAAAAAAAAAAAAAAGCACCTGTCCCTTCCTTAACACCTGCCTCCTCAGCTTGGCTCACCTGGCCCCACACTCCAACTTTAACTCCCAGCCTCACCTGTCCTCTCTCTCGTAGTCTGTCCTTTAGACACACATAAGACTGAAATCATCTCTGGCAAAGAGTCTTGATGCTGGAAGTTTGCTCAGACACGCCAAGGTCAGTGAGGCTCACCAGCTGGGCCCCCAGGGACATCTCACAAACACCACTGTATCTGCTTACCCCATGCACAATACCAGTACAGGGAGCTTTTAAAACCATATCTCTCTGACCTTCTCCCTAAAATCTATCAATATCTTGCCATTGTTTTCAGAATGTGATTTATGAGACTCTGCCTCTCCTAGCCAGCCCAACTATCCAGGTTCTGCTGGGCTTTTCAGGCAAAGCAACTGTCTTCTCTTCTCCATAATGAGCTATGCTCGTTCCAGAATGTGCTACACTGTTCCTAGTATGTGACTCTTGCACACACCATTCCCTCCACCAAGAATACTTCACTTGCCTCCCACCAGGTTAATTCCCCTCTACTCTTCAAATTTTGGCCTCAAATGTCGCTTCTTCAGATAAACCTTTCTACATCCTCCCAAACTAAAACAGGTCCACCTATAACATCCTTATATAACTCCTTAGAAATTTGTATTGGAGGAACTTTGTAAAATCAAAATTGTTTAGTCTAAGATACTATGCCCAGGTAAGGAGGTCTGTGGGTCAAGAGCAGAAACTGTCTCAAGCATCATCACAGGCAGCACTGTGCAAGCCCCAGCAGGAATACTACAAATAACATCCACAAATTCAACAATACAAAAGAAATGGAAGACTTCTTTTAAAAAAAAAAATCACACTACTAAAACTTAGTTAGATGAAATAGACAAATTGAACCAATCATCCAGTAAGAAGCTGATACTGTAATTTAGAAATTTTCAAAAAAGAAATATCCTGGCCCAGATGATTTCACTGGAGAATTCTTTTTTTTTTTTTTTTTTTAGACAGAGCCTCAAGCTATCCCCCTGGGTAGAGTGCTGTGGTATCACAACTCACAGCAACCTCCAACTCCTGGGCTCAAGTGAGTCTCCTGCCTCAGCCTCCCAAGTAGCTGGGACCACAGGTGCCCACCACAGCACCCGGCTATTTTTTGGTTACAGCTGTCATTGTTGTTTTGGCGGGCCTGGGCTGTATTCAAACCCGCCACCTTAGGTGTATGTGGCTGGCACCTTAGCCTCTTGAGCCACAGATACCGAGCCTTCACTAGAGCATTCTAACAACTCTTAAGAATGAAAGAATACCAACATTACACAATCTTTTTCAAGAAATAAAGACTGGAGAACACATTGCCTCTTGCTCAGTGAGGCCAGCATTACCTAATAACAACACTAGACAAAAATAGTTAAAAAAAAAAAAAAAGGAAGAAATAGCCAGGCATTGTGGTGGGCACCTATACTCCTAGCTACTCAGGTGGCTGAGGCAAGAGAATCACTTAAGCCCAAGAGCTGGAGATTGCTGTGAGCTAGGATGTTATAGCACTCTACATAGGGTGACAATGTGACACTCTGTCTCTATAAAAGAGAAGGAAGAAAGAAAGAAAACTACTGACAAATATGTCTCATGAACTTAGATACAAAAATTCTTAGCAAAACCTTAGCAGATCAAATCCAGAAAACTCTAAAAAATTACATACGTGTACCACGACTGCTTGGAATGTATTTAAAGTGTACAGAGCTGATTCAACATTTTAAAAAAATCAATGATTACAAATAATCAAATCAAAATATTAAGGAAAAAATTGTATCATCACATCATTTGACTCAGAAAAAACATATAAAAAGAAAATAATCCAACATCATGATAAAACTCTAAACAAACTATAGAGAGAAACTCAACTTGAAAAGAGCAGTACAAAGTCCTACAGACATTATGCTTAATGATAAAGACTGATTCTTCCTAGATTCCAGAATGACGAAATTATTACCACTACGATTAAGAATGAGAGTCACCACTCTAATTTAACATAACTCTAGAAGTTCTAGCAAGTGCAATAAAGCAAGAAAAACAAATAAAAGTATATAGATTGGAAAGAAAAAATAAAACTGTCTCTATTTGTAAATGACATGATTGTCTACATAGAATATCCAAGGAATCTATAAACAAAACCCACAAAACTCCTAGAATATATGATTTCAGGATATAAGATCACAGGATATATGTATAATAAATACACAAAAATAAATTGCATTTCTATATACTCACAATAAACATACAGGAAACAAAATTAAAAATGCAATGCCATTTATAATCATTTCAAAGAAAATAAAATACTTAGATGTACATCTTAAAAAACATGTACAAAATATATATCCTAAAAATTCAATAATACTGATTAAAGAAATAAATGAATACCTAAATAATTGGAAAGATATTTAGGTATTTTGATATTTAGATATTTAGGTATCCAGTGTTTGTGAATGGGATGACTTGATATGGTAAAAACATCACTTTTCTCTGAATTGTCTAGGATTACTACAATTCCTACCAAAATTCAGTAAGGTTCTTCTTATAGATAGCCAAGTTTATTTTAAAGTTTACGTGAAAGGACACAGCATCCAAATAACTAAAAATGTTAAATTAAAAAAAATTTTTAATTGTTTGAAAAAGAAAACTAAAGTGGGAAGAAGCAGTGTAGGAAATGTTAAGGACTCTTGCGTAGCTATGCTAACAAGACAGTGTGGTATTGGAGGGGGACAGACATACAGGTCAATGAAATAGAATAAGGAACCCAAAAATAGACCCATATCAATATATCCAAATGATTTTGGACATCAAGTAATTAAAATAAAAAACTATGGTAATAATACCAGAATTTCACTTTTTTTTTTTTTTTTTTTGAGACAGAGCCTCAAGCTGTCACCCTGGGCAGAGTGCTGGGGCATCACAACTCACAGCAACCTCTAACTCCTGGGCTCAAACGAGTCTCTTGCTTCAGCCTCCCAAGTAGCTGGGACCACAGGTGCCTGCCGCAACCCCCAGCTATTTTTTGGTTGCACCTGTCATTGTTGTTTGGTGGGCTGGATTCGAACCCACCACCTTAGGTGTATGTGGCTGGAGCCTTAGCCACTTGAGCCATAGGCACTGAGCCCAGAATTTCACTTTTCAGTAGGTCCTTGGTCCCAAGGATTTGAAGAGTGAACCCACGGATCACAAATCAGTGGTAAGATTGGATTTTTATTAGAAATTAGAAAGGAATACGGTAAAAAGCAGCAGAGCTTCTGGAAGGAGGAAAGAACTGAACTGAGGAGTCTCTACATGGGCTCTTCATCTAGGGGTCTTAGGTCTTGAGAATTACACTTGGCCAGGAGTTGGTAGATGGAAAAACATCTTTTCAAAGTTAATGAATATATTAACAAACAAATGAGTGTAGTTCCTCCCCTACTAGGGCAAGGTCATCAGGTCCTTTACAGTCTTTGTCTCTGAGAAGAGATTAGGATGTATATTCCTACTCTATTCAAGGTGGAACCACCCAAAAAACTCATCTCAGGCTGCTTTGTTCATGATCTTATCAGAGCCCAGAGAGTGTGTCCCAAAAAAGGCAGTCTGTTTGTGCCTGGAAATGGGGGTCTGACCTCACCTAGAGAATGGGGGGCTCCCTGTCTAGCCTTAAATGGTGGAATCCTATATCAGTAACACCAAATGTTGGTAGATGTGGATGAACTCAATCACTCACACATTGCTGATAGTTCTGGGAAAGAGGTGGCAGTTTCTCATAAAACTAAACGTGTACTCACCATTGACCCAGCAATTGCTTTTTAAGGCATTTATGCTAGAGAAATGAAAACATGTACTCAAAAATCCCTGTGAAGTTCACAGCTGCTTTGTTCATAACACCCAACAACCGGGAACAACCAAATGTGCATCAGCCTTTGACCCAAGGGTTAAGCAAACGGAGGTAAGCGCTGGGGAAAGGAACGAGCGCTGACAGGTGCTACAGCGTGGCTGGGTCTCAAGGGAATTGTGCTGAGCTGAAAGCCACGGTAAAACATTGCATGATCCATTTATAAAGCATTCTTGGAATGATGCTATTAGAGAGAGAAAGAACAAAAAACAAAAGAGAGAGAGAGATAAAGATCAAATCAACAGCTGCCAGGAGTTGGGACGGGGCAGGTGAGTACAGAAGGGAGCACCATGGATCCTTGGGATGGGACTGCTCTGCAGTTTGACTGTTGCTGTGACCGAACGAGCCTACTCCTGATAAAACTGACACAGGGGTGGGGAGAATTGTGTGCATGGAGAACTGGAAAAACCTGAGCGACATCCATGGACTGCATTGACATTAGTTTCCTTACGGTGAGGTTGCACCATAGGTTTGTTACATGTGACCACTAGTGGACACTGGGTGGCTGGTATACCAGATCTCTCTGCATTATTTCTTACAATTTTGTGTGAATCCATAATTATTTCACTTCCTTAAATTTAGAAATTAAACGAGTAAGACATCAAAAAAATGTTAAATATATATACACGGTATGCACATATGCATATCAGAGAACAAGATAGCAGAATCAGAGAGATAGGCAACAGCAAGTTTCCCAGACAGTGACTGTTTGCCTGCCACATTCATGGAAAAATGGAAAGAGAAGGTTTCTTTACAGAAAGAAACTTGGGCAAACCTGAAGGACTTTCCAGAAAGCAGAGAAATAATCCAATGCAGTAAGATGCTGAAAGAGTACAGGTTTGGGAATAAATGGAGTGTGTCATGGACGTGTAATGTAATCAAGAAGTTCCTGCCATTTTTAGATTCTGACGGGTATGTGAGTGGACAATAGTTAGTTATTCAGCTCCCCCAAAGCATTTATGCCACATAATCCTTTGCAAAAGAGCAAAGGAAACACACAAACGCTCTTCCCATTTCAATTGAAATTAAATTTTTTTCAATTTCTTTGGAAATTAAACAGAAGTGCCTTTTTTTTTTAGACAGAGTCCCGCTTCGTTGCCTGGCCAGTTTTTCTATTTTTAGTAGAGACAAGATCTCATATTGCTCAGGCTGGTCTCAAACTGCTGAGCTCAGGAGATCCACCCACCTCAGCCTCCCATAGTTCTGGGATTATAAGTCTGAGCCGCTGCTCCTGGCCTTAGTGCCTGTACATTACACTACCTGGGACAAACTAGAGCCAAGGAGACAGCTTCCACTTTTGGTATCTCCCATTTTTGTCTTTGTTGGTTTGTTTGGGGGATGTTTTTCCTGGTCAGCTGGGATTATTGAGAATAAATGCTGGGGTCTTTATTTTTCCAATGTGTTCAGAAGTGAACAGAAGAACTTCTTAACTTTGGGTGGAAATGTCATTTGCTGATCTAACACTATTAATTAATTTTAAAGATATATATTATGCAAATTTTAGTATTTTTGTTGGTAAGCCAAATTATTTGTTATTTTTGTCTTCTATCACACGTTCAGAGGAAACACAAATGCCTATAGGGTAACTTTAATATAAAACTATCTCTACACAATTGCCATCTAATACAGTGGAATCAATTAGTTCTATCAGTATTTCAATGGTATGTCAAGATTAAGCTTCTAGCTTTCAAAAAACCTCAAACACCACTCAGTGCAGAATAATACAAAACAACCAAATGGGAGAAGCCGCTCTGACAGATAACAGCAGCAGCAACAAAGCCCTGATCCTGCTGGCCAAGCCCCTCTCCCTTGCTTTCGTTTAAAATCCTGCTGCTTTCTCTAGCAAGGCTTTACATAAGAAATCATCTACAAAGTTATGTCCTTATGAGAAGCTAGATGAGCAAAAGAAGTTATAGACTAAAATAGCAGATTTTCACCTTCAGACCACCTGATCTAAACCAGAAGGCAAATTGCCACCCTGTTCCCAGAGTCATAAATCAATACTCACCCTTCCTGACATGGAGCAATGGCCCTGGGCCGAGAGCACAGCTTCCTGTGTCAGCTCCTAACTGCTGCTGAAAATATTCTAAGCAATCATTCACAAAGTAAACATCATCACTTCCTACAACCACCTCAAACTCTCATCTGAGACTTCAATCTTCACTAGTCTAGTTCTGATTCTGAATCTCCCCTGTTGTGGTAATTCATTAGTAAAGAGAGGTCAAGTTGAAAAACTAAAATTGAGGGTGGTGCCTGTGGCTCAGTGAGTAGGGCATCCATACACCGAGGGTGGAGGGTTAGAATTTGGCCCCAGCCAAACTTCAACAACAAAAAAATAGCTGGGCATTGTGGTGGGCACCTGAAGTCCCAGCTACTCCAGAGGCTGAGGCAAGAAAATCCTCTAAGCCCAAGAGCTGGAGGTTGCTGTGAGCTGTGATGCCATAGCACTCTACCAAGGGCAACAAAGTGAGACTCTGTCTCTTAAAAAAAAAAAAGAAAGAAAGAAAAGAAAGGAAAACTAAAATTGAGATTCGGTCAAGGCATGTTGTCTCCATTAAGGCACCAGATGAAGGGCAGTTCAGATTCACAAACATTAAAATCTTCAAAGGATCTAGTCACAACACACATTCTGAGTAAGTCTGGAGCAAGTGCTGATATTTAGCAGGCTACCAGGTGGTACTGATGCTATTGTGATTAGCAGAATTAATGTATAGGGATATTTCTTCCATAACTAAATACTGTGTTATAATGATGATGATGATGATAATAATAATTAGCTGAATAAAGATCTCCCTCAAAATGTCCACATCCTAATTCCTGGAACCTGTGAATGTTACCTCATGTGACAAAAAGGATTTTGCAGATGTGACTAGAATCAGGATCTTGAGGGGGAAGATTACGCTGGAGTAGCCAGACAGTCCCAGTGTAACCACAGGGGCCTTAACAGAGTGGCGTGGAAGTGAGAGAAGATAGGACAGAGCCAGAGGCCACAGAGGGGAGAAGGCGCTGCCGATACTGCTCGCTGTTAAACTAGAAGGAGGGGCCATGAGACAGGTAACAGAGACAAGCTCCAGAAGCTGGAAGCACTAGATTCTCCCTGGAACCCTCCAAAAGGGCCACCTCTGCCAATACTTCCACTCCAGCCCAGAGAAATTGATTTCAGACTTCTCCCTCAGAATTACAAGAGAAAAAAATGTATGTTGTTTAAGCCACTGAGTTTGTGGTGGTATGTTATAGTAGCAATAAATTGGGAAACTAATACAATTAATATTAATAATATTAATATTATTAATAATAGCTAGCACTTACCAAGAATTTACAAGAAGTCCAGGCATTGCCTCAACTACTTTATGCATGTTTCTTACGTTAATACATTGACTGCCACACTAGTAAGAAAAAATTTTCCCTGGGGCTACAGTGTTTTATTAGGTCAAGAGATATGTGTGAGTTATATATGGTTCACTCACGAGGCCTGGACTCAAAACTACTGTGAGTTAAATACAACTCACATGACAGCTAATGTGTTAAGTCCTCAAAACAATCCTTTTGCTAAATGGATAAAACCTTGAAGACATTATGCTAAGTGAAATAAGCCAGTCACAGAACAAATCTGTATGATTCCATCCACTCTTAGGAAGTCCCTAGAGCAGTCAAATCTATAGAGGCAGGAAGTGGAATGGTGGTCACCAGGGGCTGGGGGCTGGGAGGAGGAGGAACTGTTGTCTAGTGAATAGAGTTTCAGTTTGGGAAGATAAAAAAGTTCTGGAAGTGAATGCTGGTGATGGCTGCACAACAAGATTAAATGTACTTAATGCCACTCAACTGTGCACTTAAAAATAGTTCAGATGATAAATTTTGTTACACTATAGTTCCATAATTTAAAAAATCATATTAGATAATAACATATTTAGAAGATCTAAAAATCAAGACCCTGTGGTGGGAAGAAGCCATGCAGGTGAGTGAACCAAGCTCCTGTGTCCACTTAGTCACTTACCGGTCATCCTCATCCCTTAACCCTGTGGGCTTCAGATTCTGCACCAGGAAAGTGAGAGGGAACTAGAGCCAGGAATTTCCCAAAATAAAACCTCTCATCCTTTGGGAGCAAATTCACTATGGGAAAACAGATCATTTAAAAAGCCACCATAGTGATGATTATTTATTATTAATTATTAAACATACGTCTCTCCAAATGAATTAGTCCAACCTAAAACAATGCGTGTCTCTTTCTAAAGAAAAGATGGTGTGTAATGGACACAAAGGCAGATCCTAATGGTATTCCCCAAAAGAACTCTTCCATGACCAATGGCCCTATTAAGAATTGCATCCATTTATAGTCATATCATGGAATTATTATGCTTCTTGAATGCAAATTTGCCTGGCACCATTTAAAGGAGGTTCCTCTATAACAGAGCCCGGGCTGGGAAGTAGAGTCTGAGGTCCCAATGCTGGCTCTGCCACTTATCGACTCAATTTCCCTGGGTACATTACTTGGCAGTAATAGAGTCACTGGGGACAATAGAAGAACTTCTCTAATAAGTTTATTATGAGGAGTAAATGAGCTAATACATATAAGGTACTTAGACTACTGGCTAACACATGATATACACTATAAATTTTGCAATTATATTATTATAATTACTCCAAGCACAGGAACCTATTTTCATTATGTTATTTAATGCAAGTTGATGATGGAAATATACTCTATTAACCTCTTTGCTATTAACAAATTAATGTACAAATTAACACTTCACTTTTATCTACGTTAAAAGATAAAACATGGTCACAAAAGATAAAACATATATATCTATAGAAATATACAAAATCTTCTAACCCTCATTATAAAAAATGACAATTACAACAACTATATACCTAATAGGGATGAACTATCCGATTAGCAAAATTTTAATATATTTATTATAATAGTATAGAGAGATATAAGAAAAGAAGAAATGGACATGAATACATATTTATAGATAAAATATTTTCTCTTAATTTTATGTAGTGTGGAATATATTGCATATTGAAGATGAAACATTTTTATAATAAGTAAAAAAAATTAAATACCTTATACTTTATCTAGAAATTTCATTTCTCGGAATTTATCCTAACTAATAATTAGATAACCACAAAACTACAATTACTGAGATGTTTACTGCAGCACTGTTTATTTTACAAACCATTTAGGAAATACCCTAACATCCATCAAGAATGGGTAGTTTGGCTCGGCGCCTACGGCTCAAGCAGCTAATGCATCAACCACATACACTTGAGCTGGTGGGTTTGAATGGAGCCCAGGCCCGCCAAACAAGGATGGCTGCAACCAAAAAAAGAACGGGTAGTTACGATATATCAATTCAATGAAATACCTTGTAGCAACTAAAACCAGTAAACTTCATCAATACAACAAAGAAACTTGCCATGCAATATGGCTCAGTGCAGAGCTCATGCTACAAAAGCCCAGCCCATCTATATACGGCATATGTGAAATCTGAGAGTTTCGGTTCCTCAGAGTCGGAAACAGATCTAGATTTTCCAACCCACCCACCCTCCCCTCCACCCCAATTGCTGTTTTCAACCGCCCTGTCAACTTTCCAATTCTAACATTTTGTCAGAATCCCTATATTTCAGATCTTTTTGGGGTATTAAAACCGAGTTCATTTCCATTTTAAGCTGCTCTTACATTGCACTCAAAACTCTGCCCCTTCATCACAGATACTTGTTTGATAAGGGTAGCTCCTCCACCCTGCTCAACCCCCATTAAAATCCAAATGGAGGGAAGCACAGCAACATCTGGCTGGATGTGCCCCTCCTGCCTCCTGGAAGCCTGGCTCCCCCACTAAGGGGCTGATCTGGCTGTATGTGCGCCTCCCGCCTCCTTAGCTCCTGCTAAGGGGGTGATCTGGCTGTATGTGCGCCTCCCGCCTCCTGGAAGCCTGACTCCCCCACTAAGAGGGTGGGACTGAGAAAACTGAGAGGTCAGTTCTGGCCACCCTGTGGGAGAGAGAGGCTGAGACTCAGAGGTCGCTTCTACATGTGGCCGAGTCTCTGAATTTCTGTATAGGTGATGGTGGCTTTCTTTGCAGGAAGTCCCCTTTCAGGGCTGAGCAGTGGAACATCACCAACTTTGCTCTGTCTGTCCCCTAACCGTCTACCTTCTCCTTCAGCTGAGGAAGCCTGGGACCACTGAGGTCGTGCCTACACCCTGCCAGGAGTATAGCAACATGGGAGAACTACCAGGGTCGCTACCTCCACCAGTATTTTTTTTTCAAAGACACAAAATTCCATAGTCCTTTCTTGTTAGCAAAACTTCCATCTCTGAAAATCTCCAAAGAAGCAGGTGTCCTCTAAGAATTCTTTCTCAAGGGACGGTGCCAGGATGCACCTCAATTATAGAAGCATCCATCCTGCTGAGAGGCCAAGGCAGGTGAACTGCTTGAGCTCAGAAGTTCAGCCTGAGCAAGAGCAAGGCCCCATCTCTACTAAAAATAGAAAAACTATCTGAGGATTGTAGCAGGCATCTGTAGTCCCAGCTACTCAGGAGGCTGAGGCAGGAGGATTGCTTGAGCCCAGGCAGGAATTTGAGGTTGCTGTGAGCAATGATGACACCATGGTACTCTATCTAGGCATATTGTGAAACCCTGTCTCAAAAACAAAAAAAGAAGCATTTGTTCAAAGTCAAACGTCAGTCTGTTCTTCCTGCAGGGCCCTCATCTGGCCAGAGGCATTGCCTTGGAGCAGCTCACCCCTGGGAGAAGAGGGAACTTCTTCCCACAGACCACAGGTACTGATGACAGTCAATTCCCTCCTATGCCTGGGGGAGAGGGTGGCAGATGGTAGATAATTATAGAAGAGTTCTATCTGCATCCTATTAGGATATTCCTGGCTTCTTTATAATGAGTAGAAAGTCGGGGTCATTTGCTGACCATAGCAGACCCTGGTCACCATCTTTTGGGCAACAGACACATCCCTCTCAAAATGTTATTACACGTGTAGTGCTTACCTTGGGGCTGTAATATTACTGAGGTGAATAGGGGGACTTTCCTTATCTACTCTATAAAATCCTGTAATGTCGTTGTTGTTTGTTGTGGTTGAAGAAAGTGTGTTTCTTTTATAGTCAACAAAGCTATCAAAAAATCAAAATAAGGGCAGTGCTTGTAGCTCAGTGGGTAGGGCACCGACCACACATACCGAGGCTGGATATTGAGAATGGTTATTAGTAAGGCGACTTACTCAAGCTCACATGAATCATTTGCTAATGGAGGACTCAGACCCAGACCCTAACTCAGAGCTGTTAATACCACCACTTAGTAGGACAGCTCCTACTAACCTCCTAAGA
>CAUYTI010053072.1:0-14577 GCA_963575145.1 Galago senegalensis | reverse complement strand
GGAGGGGAGAAGGGTGGCTGGGTGGTGGGAGGGTAACTGGAAAGATCACCTATATTTCTATCTAACAAGGGTACAAGTGAACTTTTCTAGAACTAGAATGTAAATGTTTTGACACAATGACTATGCAAATAACATGAAATTCATGTGAACCAGCTTGATGAAAGTATTTCAGAATGTATGTGAAAACACTACACTGTACCCCAGGTATGTATTGATGTATGCAGCTATCATTTAATTTAAAAAATTACCAAAAAAATAAATAAAAAGAAAATTATACACCATGATCAATTTGGGTTTACTCCAGGTTTACAGGTTTGGGGCAACATATACACATCTATAAATATAGTACATCATATCAATAAAATAAGAAAACAAGGACCTTGTAATTCTCTCAATTGATGCAGAAAAAGCCTTTGACAATATCCAGCATCCATTCATGATCGTAATTCTAAGAAAATAGGCATAGAATGGACATTTCATAAAATGATAGAAGCAATTTACAGCAAATCTGCAGCCAATATCATATTGAATGGTGTAAAATTGAAAAGATTTCCACTCGGATCAGGAATGAGGTAAGGATTCCCACTGTCTCCACTGCTATTTAAGATAGAAATGTGAGTCTTAGCTATCACAATAAGGCAAGAGAAGGTGATCAATTGTATCCAAATAGGTCAGAAGACATCCAACTCTCAGTCTTCATTGATAACATGATCCTCTACTTCAAAACTCTTAGAAGAGAACAAAAAATATAGCAATGTCTCAGGATATAATATCATTATTTTTAAGTCAGTAGCTTTTAAATACATCAATAGTCAAGCTGAAAAAACAATGAAGGACTCTATTCCTTTTAAAATAGTTCAAAGAAGATGAAATATCTGGGATTTTACCTCAAAAAACATGTGAAAGATCTCTATAAAAAGAACTATGAAACTCTGAGAAAAGAAATAGCCAAAGAAGCTAACAAATGCAAAACCATACCATGCTCATGGAAGGACAAAATCAACATTGTTAAAATGTCCATACTACCCAAAACAATCTACAGATTTAATGCAATCCCTATTAATGCAACATTTTCATACTTTGAATAACTTGAAAAAATAGTACTTTGTTTTTTATGGAATCAGAAAAGCCTTGAATATCAAATGAATTACTCAGAAATAAAAACAAATTGGTAGGCATCACATTACCAGACTGTAGGCTATACTATAAATCTATACTGACCAAAACAGCACTCACAAAAACCGAGTGGTAGATTTATGGATCAGAATAGAGAACCAAAAGATGAACCCAGCTGCTTATCATCATTTGATCTTTGACAAGCCTATTAAAAATGTTCATTGGGGGAAAGATTCACTATTTAACAAACAGTGTTGGGGAACTGATTGGCAACCTGTAGAAGACTGAAAGTGGACTGCCACCTTTTAACATTAACAAAAATTGATTTTCACTGGATAAAAATTAAAATGTAAGACATGAAACTATAAAAATACTAGAAGAGAATTCAGGGAACACTTGAAGAAATTCCGTTGGAGAATCTTTTATGTGAAGGACCCTCTGGGAAAATGAAACAACACCCAAAATCCATTACTGGTACATGATCAAACTCATAAATTTTTGGACAGCCATGAGGATAGTAAGTAAAGCACACAGACAACCATCATAATGGGAGAAGATTTTTGCAGATTATGCTTCTGACAAAGGTCTGATAACTAGAATCTACAAAGAACTCAAACTAATCTAAAGAAAAGAATAAATAATACCATTAATATGTGGACAAGAGACTTGATCAGAAATTTTGGGAATGAAAATAGGTACATGGCATACAAATACATGATAAAATCCTCACCATCCTTAATCATCAGATAAATGCAAGTCAAAACCACTTTGAGTTATGATCTAACTCCAGTAAAACTAGCCAGCATCACAAAGTCAAAAACTACAGATGTTGGCATGAATTTGGAGAGCAGGGAACACTTCTACACTGCTGTTGAGAATGCAAGTTAATACAACCTTTTTGGAAAAAGTTTGGAGAACACTCAAGGAACTAGAAGCTTGAACTAGAAGTAGACTTATTGTTTGATCCTTCAATTCCCTTACTAGGTATACAGCTAGATATTAATAATCAAATATTATTTTACAACAAAAACATTGACACAAGAATGTTTATTTTATTGGCACCACAATGTTTATTTCAGTCCAATTCATGGTAGCCAAGACATGGAAACAACCCATGTGCCCAATGTCCCATGAATGGATTAACAAATTGTGGTATATTTTAACCATGGAATATTATGCAGCTGCAGAAAACTTGGAGACTTCACGTTTTATGTTTACCTGGATGGATCTGGAAGATATTCTTCTTAGTTAAGTATCTCAAGAATGGAAAACAAATAGTATCCAATGTACTCACTACTACTATGAAATCAATATATAATAAACTACACACTCATACAAATGGCAAAACATAACTATAGTCCTGAAATTAGAATGTAAGAGGAGAGAGAGGGGTGGGGAGGATGGATATGGGAGCAGGCAGTGTATTTGTTTGACCTCACCTAATGTGCATGATGCAAAGTTACATTCCATAACTCATAAGAAATGAGTATAATTGCTCTGGATCTATTATGTAGTTCATTGTAAACATTTCATACTGTATATCAAAGCAGTACCTGGAACCACATAAATGCATCAATGTACAAAGTTAAGATTTATTATAAATAATTGAAAAAATAATAATAATAAATAGAAACAAAACAAAAAACAACAATAAAAATGATGGTAACCCAGGGCAATAGCCATTGTGCCATCATCCATAAAGATTATGTAGTGACTTCATTCTGGAATCTCTTGGGATCTAGGCTTCTGGTTAAAGAGACTCACTGGACTTTACTGATCACTTCACCTGGTTTCCTGCAATTGATTGATCTAGGAAATTTCTTAGCCCTCCATCCACAGACAGAGATGTTTTTTCCCATTTGTGCCTTATTGATGACATAAATGGCTGAGAGCGCAGTCACTAAGCTGCCATAACTGTTGAGATATTGTACAGCAGTGAGACTCCACCTACATTTCAGATGGTAAAACTACATACAGACACAAATAGGATGCTCTTTGTTCTTTTCCTTTCTTTTTTTTTTTTTTAGACAGAATTTTACTGTATTACTCTCAGTAGACTGCTGTGCCATGACAGCTCAGAGAAACCTCCATCTCCTGGGCTCAGGCTATACTTTTGCCCCAGCCTCACCAGTAGCTTGAACTACAATCGCCTCAATGCCCAGCTATTGTTTGTTGCAGATTGGCTGGGACCATGATCAAAATCCGCACCCTCATAGTGAGCCACCACTTCAGACAGGGAAGATAGGAAATTTTTCAAACTAGGGTTTGTGACCAGGGTTGGTTCTTTATGCCTCTCATCTTTAAATTTGGGAAGCACAATCAGTTCAATGTCTTAGCTTTGAATTGTAGACCAGCCTCCATACTAGTGAGATATGGATCTCTGAAGAAAAAAAAAAAAAAAAAAACACGGCCAGATGTTATGCAGTCTCCTGACATGCCTGCTGAGGCAATGGGTTAGCTTGGTGAGTACACTTGAAGTTTTCTGTGATCTATGATACCAGGGTACTCTACCAAAGGCAACCAAAAAAAGACTCTTTCTCAATAAATAAATGGAGAAAACCATTTATATTGGAGTTACTCTTCATTTTTACTTTTTTTTTTTTATACAGAGACTTACTTTATTCATCACACTCAGTAAAGTTTTTTGGCATCTAGTAATTACAGCAACCTCCAACTCCTGTGATCAGGGGATTTTCTCCTCTCACCCTCTGGAATAGCTGTGACTACAGGTGTACCCCACAATGCCTGGCTACTATTTTTACTTTTAAGCACAGATCTAGTGAAGAAAAATTTCCCCTACATTACATAAATTATTCTTTTATCTGGATTTTTTTTATCCTGAAACCCCTACTAGTCAAGACTTCAGATTTTACACAATTTTGATATCTTACATTCTTATAGTCACTCTAACCTAATAACAAAGTGAATTCTCAACTCATGTCAGGTTTTTTTATGGACACTAAAATATCCAGGTTTTCCACTCCACCCTTGTGTGGCAATCTTCAATCCATGCTAAAATTCCCTTGCCCCATTCAGTCCAAGATGAGGGACCTGACCTCCCCAGGTGACTGCTACCCATCAGAACTACTGGCTGAATCCTAAGGAACCAACCTCAAAGAAACTTGTCCTGACACATTGTTTCCTCCTCCACCCGGGGACCACAATAAATCTCTTCCTTAACATAGTCCTATATTCCATATACATACTGACCTCTGCTTGTAATTTCGCTCTTGGAAACTGTACCCACCACAATCCATTCCTTCCTTCCTTCCTTCCTTCCTTCCTTCCTTCCTTCCTTCCTTCCTTCCTTCCTTCCTTCCTTCCTTCTTTCTTTCATTATGTTTCATGAGACCAACTCTCACTCTGTTCCCCAGGCTAGAATGTCCATGCCCTCAGCCTTGCACACAATGACATCCAACTCTTCAGTTGAAGTGATCCTCCTGACTCAGCCTCTGAAGTAGCTGGAACTATAAGTAAGGGATGCAACACTTTACAAAACTTTCTGAGTAGAAATTAGGTGGAAGATCTGGTCTCAGGTTGTCTTTCTGTTATTCAGTCTTGTCTATAACATGGGAACTCAAGGGATCTGCCCAATTTGGTTGCCAAGAGCATCGAAATATTGTAGTCATACATGGTATAAGTCATTGAGCTCTCCTTAAGAAATGAGTTTATCGGGCACTTTGAGGATTGTCCAATCCTTAGAATTCAGTGATACATAGGGAGTATGTCAGAACTCTTAAACATTTTAGTGGTGGAAGATTACCGCAACTATACATGGATCTCTTTTATCTTTATCAGATTTCATTCAGCAGTTTGTATTGTACAAACCCAGGACAACACCCATTGTGATGTCACCCATGGAGACCATGTAGCGATTTCATCTGGAATGTCATGGCATTCATACTTCTAGTGAAAGATACTCAATGGACTTGTCTGCTCACTTCCCCTGGTGTTCTGCAAGTGGTTGATCCAGGTTATTTCTTAGCTCTCCATCCATAAACAGGGAAGTGATCTCCCATTTGGGCCTTATTGATTACAATAATGGCTGAGATTCCAGTCACTAATCTAAGCCAACAATTCAGAATTTGTACAGTAGTGAGACTCAAGCTGAATTCCAGATGATAAAAATGCATAGCGACACTGGTGTAGAATGTTCTTTGTTCTTTTTGTTTGTTTTTGAGTCACAGTTTAGCTTTGTCACACTCAGGGGAGTCCAGTGCCATCACAGCTCACAGAAACCTCTGTCTACTAGGCTTAGGTGATTCTTTTGCCTCAGGTTTCCCAGTAGTTGTATCTACAAGTGCCTGTGTCAATGCCCGGCTATTATTTGTTACAGATTGGCTGGGACTAGTCTCAGTACTAGTGAGTTTCCATTCTCTGAAGAATAAAAAATAGCCAGATATTAGGCAGACTCCTGACAGGCCAGCTGAGGAAATAGGTTTGCTTTATAAGTATGCTTGATGTTTGCTGTTAGCTATGATACCAGGGAACTCTACCAAAGGCAATTAAACAAGGCTCTGTCTCAATAATAATATTGAGAAAAACATTTGTTTTGGAGTTATTCCTCATTTTTACTTTTTTTTTTATATAGACAGAGACATACTTTATTTATCACACTCAGTAAAGTTCTGTGGCTTCTGCATATCCAAGCAACCTCCAAACCCACCTCCTGTGGGTTTAGGTGATTTCTTCTCTCAGCCTCTGGAGTATCTGGGACCACAGGTGCATGGCATAAGACCAGGCTGTTCTTTTTACTTTTGACCTTGGATCAAGTGTTGAAATATTTCCCCTAGATAAGATGTCAACTGGAGAAATTATTCTCTCATTGGGAATTTTTTTTCATCTAATCCCTATTAGTGAAGACTTCAGATTGCAAAATGTATGATTTTTATTATCTTAGATTCCTGCAGTCACTCTAAACTGTGCACACAGTGAATTCTTGACTCAAGTCATAATTTTATTTTGGAAACTGTACCTAGCAAAATGCCTTTCTTTCTTTCTTTCTTTGTTTCTTTCTCTCTCTCTCTCTCTCTCCCTCCGTCCCTCCCTCCCTCCCTCCCTTCCTCTCTTCCTTCCTTCCTTTCTATCTTTTTATCTTTCTTTCTTTCTTCCATTCATTATTTTTTATGAGTCCACCTCTCATACTTTTCCCCACCATAGATTGTCCATAACAACAGACTTTCACACATTGAAATCCAACTCCTCAGTTGAAGTGATAATCCTGCCTCAGCCTCTTTAGTCCCTGGAACTATAAGTGAGAGATACAACACTTGACTACCCTTTCTATTTGCATAGAAACCCGTTGTGAGAGCAGGCCTGAGGTTATATATCTGGTACTTATTTTTGTCTCTATGATGGGAGCACAGGGGTTCTATTTAGTTTGGCTTCCAGATAATCAAAATATTGTAGTCATGCATGGTATAAGTCACATAGTATGAGATCTACTTAAGAAATGAGCTTATTGGGGACTTTGATTGTCCAATCCTCAGGCCTCAGTGACACATACAAAGTATGTGAAAACTGTTTCACATATCCATGGTGACAGATAACTACAACTATGCATGGATCTCTTTTGTAATTGGCAGGTTTAATTAATTATCGAGTTTTATATGTGTGATCTAACATAACTCTTCAACATACATTGTGGCCAAGAAGCCAAAAGTTTTGACACATCTGGCATGGAATTCAGGATTGATGGAAATTTCAAGATTGGGTGATAATTCAAATGATCATCATAAATTGCTCCAGGTATGAGTACTCTACTGGACATAGTTTCTCACCAGTTTTTGAGAGGGAACCTTAAGTGAGACACCTACAATCTAAAACATGCCTATCCTAAGGAAACAGCTGGATGTTATGCAGGCTCCTGGCATGCCTCCTGAGGGAATAGACTTTTGCTTGATTAGAAAACTTGAAGTTTGCTATGACCTATGACATCTGGGTATTCTTCCAAAGGCAACAAATTATGAGTGTGTCTCAATAAAGAAATCAAGAAAAACAATTCTATTGGAGTTACTTCTAATTTTTACCTTTTTTTTTAAAGAGAGACAAAGATGTACTTTATTTTTTACACTCAGGAAACTTCAGTGGCATGGACAGAACACAGCAACATCCGCTCCTAGCCTTAGGTGATTTTTATCTCTCAGCAACCTGAGTACCTGAGAATACAAAGTACAAGCCACAACAACTGCTCATTATTTTTACTTTAGACCATGGATCTAGTGTTGATAATTTTTACCTTGATTATATTGCAACTGAATAAATTATTAACTAATAGGGAAAATTTTTTTCTACAACTTTGTAGTCAAGACTTCAGATTTTACACAACTCTGACCCTTTGTTTTCTTAGATTCTTGTAGTCACTCTAAACTGCCAACATAGTAATTATTGACTGAATCCAGGTTATGTTATGCACAGTAAAATATACTGATGATACACTCCACACGTTCTGTTTCCCTTTTCAATCTGGACCAATATTCTCTTAATCCAATGAGTACAAGACCAGGGCCCAGACATATCTGTACAACCTGTAGTACCCATCAGATCAACTGGCAGTCTCCTCAAAAACCAACATAAGCAACAAACTTGTTCTGACAATTGTTCCCTCCTTCCCCGACAATAAGTCAAACTTTTTCTGACTTATTGTTCCCTCCATCTGCCTAATTTGCCTGCTCAGAGCATGGAAATTTTGCAATCATGCTTGTGATATATCATTGAGCTCTACTTAAGAAATGTTCTTTTCTGCAATGGTAAGGACCACAATAAATCTCTTTCTTTATGTATTTCTTTATTCCATGTACCTAGTGACACTTCCTCACTCTTGAAAACTGTACCTACAAAAATTCCTTCCTTTCTTCCTTTCTTCCTTCCTTCCTTCCTTCCTTCCTTCCTTCCTTCCTTCCTTCCTTCTTCCTTCTTCCTTCTTCCTTCTTCTTTCTTTCTTTCTTTCTTTCTTTCTTTCTTTCTTTCTTTCTTTCTTTCTTTCTTTCTTTCTTTCTTCTTTCATTATTTTTCATGAGAAGAACACTCAGTTTTTTCCCCAGGCTCAAATGTCCATGATCCAGCCTTGCACACAATGACATCCAACTGTTCATTTTATTTGATCCTTTTGCCTCAGCCTCTGGAGTAGTGTAAACTATAGGTAAGCAATACAACACTTGATTATGATTTCTATTTGAGAAAAAATCCCAGTGGGAGATCAGGGCTTAGGTTGTCTTTCTGTTGCTCAGCCTTGTCTCTAACATGGAAACTCAAAGTTTCTGCCTAATTTACCTTCTCAGAGCATCAAAATTTTGTAATCATGTTTGTTATATATCATTGAGCTCTACTTAAGAAATGATCTTTGGGGGGATGTTAAGGATTGTTCAAACCTCATACCTTGGTGACACATAGGAAGTAGGTCAGGACTTTTTTACATATGCATGCTCTGAGATCACCACAACAATGCATGAATCTCTTTTATCCTTATCAGCTTTCATTAGTTATTGTTTCTTATACATGAGATTAAACATAACTCTTCAATGTGCATTGTGGCCAAAAGCCAAAAGTTTAGATAGACCTAGCATGGAATTAAGTATTGGTGGAATTTTCTACATAGGCTGATATTTCATATAATCGTCATAAATGACTGCAAGTATAGAGTACACTACTTGACACAGTGCCTCACCAGACATTGAGAGGGAACCTTCCATGAGACTTCTACCATTGGAAACAAGCCTATTATAGAGAAATAATTAAAGCAGGAGGGGGATGAAAGATGGTGCACTGGAGCCAGCTTTCCAAAGATGCTCCCATTCAGAAGAAGATTTGAAAGACATAAATTAAGCAAGTAAGCTGGATGTTTGGAGCTGAGCCATGAGAAAAAGTTGAAGAATGAACATCAATGCTGCTGAGGTGAGCTGCAACCCCAAGGATACAAACATGACGTACATAATCCATTGCCAAGCAGACTAGTATCTTCTCCTCCATGATAAAAGTTGGCAGTATATTCCATACAAACAAGCGAACAGAGTTGGAATTTATCCCATTCTATCCCCTCAGAGAAAGGCTCTAAAAACTGGACTTCTAATTCCACTAGGGGGCCATGGAAATCTCATGCCAGGCATAAATATGTATAAGACTATATATATTCTCTATCTGCAATTATGGACTCCCAGAACTCTCCTCCACTCTCACCCTGAGGTCTGAAATCATGTCCACTATGGATACCAGATTCTTGAGCATTTTCTTGAGAGGTGTTGACAATGTGAGGAGTATTGCTGCTGTATGCTTATTCCGCAGAAAGGGATTAAAGAGCAGTTTGTCAACTGTGAGAGAACCATAGAGGAACAGCAGTGCTACAAGGTGAAGAGCAGCAGCCTCAGCCTGCAGAAACAATAGGCTTCATACCTCTGTGGCTATTCCATACAGACACATCCTGGCTGTCTGGGCAACCAGAGGAAGCTGGCCATCATCTCCAATGGCAGCCACTGGCTGAGTGGATCTGTGTTGGAAGCACAGGCACAGTTTTCAGACCATAGTGAATAAAGTGTATCAGGCAGTGAACAGAGACCAAGAACAGAGACAAGAATACACAGGCACAGTTTTTCAGACTATAGTGAATAAAGGGTATCAGGCAGTGAACAGAGACAAGAATATGTGTGGAAAGAGCTGGGAGACTCCCAGGGCAGGGATGAGATGGAAGACTGCTTTACAGAGCCTAAGATGCACCTGACCTCAGGTGGATCATAGCTGAGATAAAGGTTGGTAGGCAGAGGCTGGAAATGATAGTTGAGTGTGCCTGCCACAAAACAAACTACAGCCTACACTGGGTCTGATCCATATGGTGAATGTAGCTGGACATAAACAAATTCTGTGAAGTTGTTATGTTCTGTTCTGCCAGCAACATCAATCAGGGGTGGGGCTGGGATGAGAGTCAATAGCTCCAACCTACATTAAGCACCGAAGGTTGTCTGGCCTCACGTTCAACTGCCAGATAATGGCAGACAGTAGTGGTCTGGCTCAGGAAACATAGATCCCACTGTGAGTCTGGAAGTTATAAACTCCTGGAGCATCTGCTCATTGGAAGGAACTGGGTCATAGCCCCAGTGGGTTGCCAGTGACTGGGTATGACAGATGTGCAAGGTATGGAAGGCAGCTGCAACTTAAAGGAGGCTAATTTATTTCTTGGGTGGAACCTTTAGACCTCACAGATCACCACAGTGAGTCATACTTGAGCTGTCAGAAAACCCATGCCATATAGTTGCAAAAAACCTTTTGAACTATACCACCTGAGACAAGTTCAGACTGAGACAATTGATTTGGATGTCCTCAAGTGGGCCAATTTCCTGAGGACTGTCTAAAGTGGTATCCTGTGCATGGTTGCGGGAAGATTTGATTTTCCTTTTTCATATGTCACCTGTTGGGTTTGGGGTGACTTAAATGCTAACATATCTCCATAGCTGAGACTTCAACCCAGAATATCTGATTCACTAGGATAGGACAGAGACCAGCTGAAAATAAGACAGAGCCACTTAGCCCCACCTCAGCAAGCAGGTCCCCAGTTTTTCAGACCATAGAACTGTATGGGTCCTTGAAAAAGCTCTAGGGTAAAAAGTATAGACACCAGTTCCAGATATTGGGCAAAGGTTAGTTAATCACTATGCCTGGAGCTCACAACCCAAATTTTTCTTATCTACCAAGGCAGGATATGGCAGACACAACTGAAGATCCCATTCATAAACAGAGGGCTGAGATGTCAAAAATAGAATTCAGAATTTGTATTGGAATTAAGATTAATTGAAGAGGCAAAGTTAGAATTAGCAATTCAAGGAGTATTTCAAAAGTTCTCTCAAAACTTCAATGAATTCAAAGACAAAATCAAGAAAGATCACAATCTTTCTTGGAGACAGATGGAGACAAGAATTTTAGCCCTCAAAGATCTGAGAAATACAGCAGAATCCATCAGGAACAGAATTGAGCAAGTAGAAGAAAGGATTTCTGACATTGAAGACAAAGCTTTTGTACAAGCCCAAGCACTCAAAGAGGAAGAGAAATGGAGATAATTTTTTCAGAGAGCTCTGGAAGAATTCCAAGAAAATTAATATTTGCTTTAGGGGAATCCATGAAGGTGGTGAAGTTGATTCACAAAGCAAAGTGGTTCTTCTTCATGAAATTATGTAAGATAGCATTCCAGACATGCCAAGAGAAACTCAAATTCAGATAGCAGACAGTTTTAGAAACTTATAATGACTCAACCTGTATAAGACATCCGACAGGCACATTATCATTATCTTCATTAATGTTAATATACAGGAGAAAGTTTTGAAAGCAGCCAGGGGTAAGAAAATCATTACCTACAATGGGAAGAATATTAGAATGACTGCATAACTCTCTGCTAAAAACTTTCACACTAGAAGCCGGTGATTATTGACTTTTAGTATCCTAAAACAAAATAACATTCAACCCAGAATTCTGTATCCAGCTACACTTACTTCCATTTCTGATGGAGAAATTAAATATTTTAGTGACATGCACATGTTGAAGAAATGTGCCATAACTAAAAAAGCTTCCTAGGAAATTCTGAGACCCATCCTCCACAATGACCAGTGCAATCCCCCAGCAAAAAAGTAAACTCACTAAGAAACTTTTGATCAAATTCCAACTTCCACAGTGGTGAAAATATTAAAAATATCTACTGGACTTTAGAAATATTCAATACCCCAAATTTACCAAGCTTATCAATAGTCTCAGTTGATGTGAATGGCTTAAATTGTTCTTTAAAGAGACACAAGTTGGATGACTGGATACAAAAAATCATGCCAGATATCTGTTGAATACAAGAATCTCATCTTACATTGAAAGATAAATATAGACTCAGGTTGTTCATCTATATTTCCAGTAAATGGAAAGCACAAGCAAGCAGGTGTTGTTATTTTATTTGCAGTTATAATAGGCTTTAAACCAACAAAAGTAAGCAAGTATAAGGATGGTCACTTCATATTTGTTGAAGCCTATAGACAATATGATGAGATTTCAACTATTAATATTTATGCACCCAAACAAGACCTCAATTTATAGGACACACTCTAACAGTCATTGGCAACTTGAATTCTTCCAGGGCCATTATAGTCAAAGATTTTAAGACTCCTTTGGCAGTGTTGGTTAGATCTTCTTATAAGAAGCTAAGCAAAGAGATTTTAGATTTTAAAATATAATGTTTAATAATTCAACATTTCTATTTAACAGACTTCTACATACTTTTTACCCTAACAAAACTGAATAAAGTTTTTCTCATCTACCCAGGGAACATAGGTGAAAATTCATCACATCTTAAGTCACAAGTCTAACATCAGAAAATTTCATTCCTTCCTCTCAGACCATCATGTAATAAAAGTTTAACTCAGTAACACCAGGAACCTGAAGACTCATACAAAGATATGAAAGCTACATAACCTTATGCTGAATGATAAGTGGGGTCAGAGATGAGATCAAGAAAGAAATTCCCAGATTTTTGGACAAAAATGGTAATAAAGATATGAACTATCAGAACCTAAGGGATACTACGAAGGTAGTACTAAGAGGGAAATTATAGCACTGCAAGCCTTCCTCAAGAGAACAGAAAGGCAGAAATTTAACAAAGTAATTGGACATCTCAAGCAACTGGAAAAGGAAGAAAATTCCAATTCCAAACCCAGCAGAAGAAAAGAAATTACCAAACTTAGAGTAAAAATAATTGAAATTAAAATCAAAAAGATTATACAACAGATTAATAAAACAAAGATGTGGTTTTTTGAAAAGGTAAATAAAATAGATGAACCTTTGGCCAACATAACCATGAAAAAAAGAGTAAAATTTCTCATTTCATTAATCAGAAATGGTAAAGAGAAAGTAACAACAGACCCTCAGAAATTAAAAAAATCCTTAATGAATATTACAAGAAAATTTAGTCTCAGAAATATGAAAATCTGAAGGAAAGTGATGAATACTTGGAAGCACATCAACTTCTAAGACTTCACCATAATGAACTGAAAATTTTAAACAGGACTATAACAAGTTCTAAAATACCATCAACTATACAAAATCTCCATAAAATGAAAAACCTGGGACTAAATGCCTTCATGTTAGAATACTACCAAACCTGAAAAAGGAACTAGGACTTATATTCGTTAAAATTTTCCAAAATATAAAAAAAAGAAGGAATATTACCCAACAAATTCTATGAAGTCAACATCATCTTGATCCCCAAACCAGAAAATAACCCAACAAGAAAATAAATTATAGACCAATATCCTAATAAATATTGATGCACAAATATTAAACAAGATCCCAAAAAAAAGAATCCAGCAACATATCAAATTATATACCACAACCAAGTGGGTTTTATCCAAAATCTGAAGGCAGATTCCAATTATGTAAATCAAGAAACATAAACAAATTAAAAAAAGAGAGAGAAATGATTGTCTCAGTTGCTTAAGAAAATACTTTTGATAATATCCAGCATCTTTTCATGATAAGAACACTTAAGAAAATTGATATAGAAGGGAAATTTTTGAACTTATAGAGGCCATCAATAGAAAACCCAAACCCAATTTTATAGAGAATGCAGTTAAATTGAAATTATTTCCACTCAAATCAGGAAACAGGCAAGGTTGCCCATTGTCTCTACTGATCTTTAACATTGTAATGGAATAAGAGTTAACCATCACAATTAGGCAAGAAAATGCAATCAAGGGTATCCATGTAGGGCCAGAAAATATAAAACTTTCACTCTTTGCATGATTGTATATCTGGAAAACACTACGGATTCTACTACAAAATTCTAAGAAGTGATCAAGGAATAGGTTGCAAAATCAACACTCATATATCATTAGCCTTTATATATACCAACAATAAGCTGAAAATACAGTCAAGGACTCTATTCCATTTAAAGTAGTGCCAAAGAAGATGAAATATTTGGGAGTTTACCTAACAAAGGATGTGAAAAGACTCTATAAAGAGAACTATGAAACTCTAAGAATAGAAATAGCTGAAAATGGTAACAAATGGAAAAACATACCATGCTCATGGCTGGGAAGAATCAACATTGTTAAAATATTCATACTACACAAAGCAATATATAATTTGAATGCAATTCCTATTAAAGCTACATAGTTATAGCTTTAGAAAAAGAGAAAAAGAGAAGAGCAGGGGAGTGGTCAAGATGGCCGGCAGGCACCAGTCTCCGACAGAAGCTCCTGTTCAGAAGAAAGGATAAAGTCTGGAGAAACACCCAACAAAGTCGAAAACTGGGAGCCCAGTTGAGAGAGAAGAGTGATACTGGCAGAACACCTCTTCTGAGAGAGACAGAGACTTCTAGAGGACGCTCCACAGGTACATAAATCTCTCCAAAGGAGTAGTGCCCATCCCCTCCCCCAAGAAAGGTGTGCTTTTCCTTTGTTTCCTCTTCAACCGCTCCTCCGAGTCTCCTACAGTCACCGATAA